>JAWWLR010000034.1:109549129-109568320 GCA_035041075.1 Acraspis erinacei
ATATATAATCCTTAGGCATTATATATAATGCCCAGAAGAGACCGGGAAAAGTGTATAATAAATATTCTCCATTATTTGAGTGCAATTTTTCCTTTTTTTGAACATTCCTTACCTTAGTAATTTTAAAGATATTAAGATGTATTTTTTTTAATTATTCATAGTGAGACGCAGTTAAAAAAAGTTGAATTAAAAATTTTAGAAAATTTTTTTACTTTTCAAAAACAAATGGTAAAACTCAATTTATCAAACAAAAATCCACTTTTGATTTTCTTTGAATTCTTTTTTAAATATAGTTTACAATTTGCTTTAAAAGCCCTGTAAAGTCAGGATTTTCCGAATTTTTAAACTTATTTTCTACTTTTTAATTACTGTGGGCTAATAATTAATTCAATCAGACAAACAAAATTGTTTATGCAATTGAGCATTATTTTAACTAATATTGTTTTCGAATAATGCTAGAAAGTTGCTATTTTTTTCTTAAATATTCGAAATTTTGTCTACTTTTCAAGTAATTTAAGTTAATAATTAATTCAAGTTTTAAATCGATTCACTCAATATTGATGATTCGGAATAAGATTTTTAAAGAAACGTTTTTTTTCTTATAAATGTGCCTTAAACTTCAAGATTTGACATGAAATTATTAATTTCATAAATTGCCCAAACATTGTCTCAATTTTCTATTTTTTTCACTAATTATTATTTTTTAAACAATTACTGTTTGTTTAAACAATTTTTTCTCACATGTAAAAAGTGAAAAGTCATCATTTTTCGGGATAAATCATACAGTTGATGAATTTCAATAATAATATTTCAAACTTAATATACTTGGAAATTAATTATTTCAACCATTTTTTTAAACAATTTTTTCTCAGGTCGATGACACAATTAACGAGTGATAAAAGAAATTTTTTTCAGGAACGATATTTTTCAATTATTTAAACAATTTTAATTCATTTAAACCATTTTTTCATCCTGTAAATCGTAAAATATGTTAATTTAAGTTAGAAATGTTATTCTTCAAATTAATCAGTATCATTTACATAAAACTGAGATTTTGCATTTTGTGGAGCATTTTCCGTCACAATACAAGGGGGTTGGGAATGTCAACATTAAAACTTATTGGGTTGATAATTTTATTTGAAAACCTTTTTACTTGGTTGGCAATTTTTTGATATTCTAAATTATTTTTTTTTATTGCAAATTTAACTATTGCATGTCCTTTTAAACATTGACTTTCTTCACTTAAGAATTGATATTTTTCTTTAAAAATTCATTTATTTGATTGAAAATTAGTTCCTTGATTTAAAATTAATTTCTTTAACTGAAAATTTAACTATTCCATTTTCTGACGAAAATTGATCTTTTTTGATAAAAATTTATTATTCTTGGTTGAAAATTCATCTATTTGGTTAAAAATTGAACTATTTTGATGCAAATTCATATATTTTGTTAGAACTTTGTCATTTTTGGAAAAAATTCAAGTTGTGGGTTAGAAAATCATTTTTTGTTTGATTATTTATTATTTTAGTTAAAAATTAATCGTCACTTAAGAATTAATCTTAATGGTTAAAAATGCATTTCTTTGATTCAAAATTAGTTCTTTGATTGCAAATTAATTTTTTTAACTGAAAATTTAACTATTCCATTGCATGTCGAAAATTTATCTGTCTTTTTATATAAATTTATAATTCTTGGTTGAAAATTTAACTTTTTGTTGCAAATTTATATATTTTGTTGGAAATTTGTCTTTTTTGGTCATAAATTAAACTTCTGTTAAAAAAACATTTTTTTGGTTGATGATTGATTGATTGATTGTGAAATATTCTTTTCTTTTTATTAAAAATTAAATTTTTTAACTGAAAATTTAACTATTCCATGTTTGGTTTAACATTTATGTTTATTCACTTTAAAATTCAGCTATTTGGTTGAAATTGCGTGGTAGAATTTTAATCTTCTTGGTAGAAAATTCATCTTTTAGATTAAATATTCAAATACTGGGTTAAAAATTTATTCTTCGGTTGAAAATTCATTACTTTAGTTAATAAATGTTTTCGCTGCTTAAAAATCTAACTATTTTGTTGTTCATTTTTTTTAAGATTACTTTTTGAATTCAAAATTTTACTATTCCATATTTGGTTAAACATTTATCTTCTTTTGAAAATTCAGCTATTTGGTTGAAGACTTCTGTATTTTATTTTATACTTTTTCTTTTGTTAAAAATTTATCTTCTTTAATAGAAAATTAATCTTCTTGATTGAAAATTCATTTCTGCAATTGGGAATTTGTGTTTTTATTATTAAAAATTAGTTTTTTGCTTGCTGAAAATTTAAACATTCCATTTTTTGTCGAAAATTAAACTGTTTTGACAGACATTTAATCTTCTGGATTAAAAGTTCATCTGTTTGGTTAAAAATTTAGCTGCGTTGTTGAAAGTTTGTATATCTTGTTGAAAATTTGTTTTTTTTTTCGTTGAAAATTAATTTTTGTGATAAAAATTAACTGCTTTGATTGAAGATTAATTCTTGTAATGAAAAGTTAATTTTTCTTTAAATGAAAATTTAAATATTCCAGTTTTTATTGTCGAAGATTTATCTTTTTTGATAGACATTTAATCTCTGGGCGAAAATTTATCTTTCTTGTTGAAAATTTGTCTTTTTTTGGCAGAAAATTCATCTTTTGGGTTAAATCTTCAAATACGGTGTTCAAAATTCATATTTTTTGTTTAAAGATTCATTATTTTATTTAAAAATTATTTTACTCGCTTAAAATTATTGAAAATGAATTTTTTGGCTGAACATATAGGTATTGCATTTTTGTTAGTAAATTAATCTTTTTCAGTTAAAAATTAATTTCTTTCTTTGAAAATTAAACTATATGGTTGAAAATTCCTTTAAAAATTCAGAATTTGGTTGAAAACTCATATGTTTTAATATAAATTAATCTTTTTCTTGGTAGAAAATTAATTTTTTTTGGTGGAAAATTTATTTTTTTGGCTGAAAATTGAACTATACGGTTTAATATTACTGTTAAAGTTCAAAATTTTGTTGAAAATGTATTTATTTTGTTAAAAATTAATGTTTTTTTTTTGGTAGAAAATTAATCTTTCTGGTTAAAAGTTATTTTTGGGTTTAAAGTTTGTCTCTTTTTGCTATAAAATTAACCTTTTTGTTTAAAAATTCAACTCCTAGTTAAAAAAATCTTTTACAAAATTTAAATATTTGATTGAAAGTTCATGTATTTTGTTAAAAATTATTATTTTTCGTAAAAAATTAATCATTTTGGTTGAACTTTTATTTCTTTGGTTGGAAATTACTTTTTTATTAATTGAAAATTAATTTTTTTAACTAAAAATTTAAGTATCTATTCCATTGTTTGTCGAAATATTTGAAAGAGTATCTGTTTCGTTGAAAATTTTACTATTCTACTAAAAATTTATTTAATTTGGTTCAAAAAACTTTTTTACCGAACTTAAAATTAAATAGTTTCATTTTTCATGGAAACTTTTTCTTTTTTTGTATAGAATATATTTTTTTTAAGTAGCTATTCCATTTATGCTATAAAATGGTTTTTTACCGTTAAAAATTAACTCATTTTGTTGAAAAATTGTCTTTTTTAGTCGAAAAATTAATTATTTTGGTGGAAAATGCATTTTTTTAATGTTATGAATTCAACTTTTTTTAAATTTATCCTTATGACTTGAAAACTCAATATTTTGGATGAGATTTGATTTCTTCATCGATTGAAAAGTTTTTCTTGGTTAAAAATTCAACTCTTTTATTGAAAATATGTATTTTTCGGTTTAATTTAACAGTATTTTTTAAATTACAAATGTACAAAAACAAATGTGAACGCCCTATTGAAACCTTATCAAATATTTTTAATTTTAAAATAAGTTCAAAATAATATATTTAAAATTAAAGGCTTTTATTAAATTTCAGTCTTAAATAGTCCATTTTTAAACCATGCAATTTGAAATTTTTCAAAATATCTGACTGTTCATTTCAAATCAATATTTATAAATTAAATATTCCAAATGAAACAAAACGATAAACTAAACTTTGAGCGTTACAATTTATTGTTCGATTTAACAAAAGGTAATTTTTAAGTCAATTTGTGGAATTTAGATGTTATAAATAATATTTGAATGCCTATTATTATTCTTAAAAAAAATGTAGAGATTGGCAGATTTCGAACAAAAAATTTGGAAGCTTTTGAAGAATTTAAACAGGCTTCAAAAGAACAATAACATATTTTATGATGGCTCGGAAAATGGAAAGTAATTTTTTACAGATAAAAATAATTAACTTTTAATGTATAGTTTGAACTGGAATTTATCCAGAATAATAATAATAATTTTGACTGGGAACCCGGGAATTTTTAAATTGAGTTGAAACTGGTATTTCTCCAAAAGAATTATAATTTTTCTTGGAACAGAGAATGTTAAAATTTAAATAAATTCCGAGCTGGAAGAGCGATTTTTTTAAAAGAATGATTTCTAATTCCAAATTGAAACGGGATATTTTGGAAAAAAAATTAAAATTATAAATTGGAACAGCAAATTTTACAAAAAATTATAATTCTTAGTTGAAATGAAAATTTTCGAAAACTGGAATTAAATCAGGAGAATAACAATTCTCAATGGAGAATTGAATTTTTCTAACAAAATTATTTTTCTCTGTTGAAACGAGGTATTTTCGAAAAAATTTAAATTATGATTAGGAACGGGGAATTTTATATAAAAATTCTAATTCTTAAAATTATTTGAAATGGAGAATTTTGGAAAAGAATTAAAATTCCGGATTTAAATAAGGAATTTTCAATTTATAACAAATTCTGAGCTGTAATTAGAATTTAAAATTGCTTAAAATTGATATAATTTTGAAATTTTTTAAACAAATTGGATTGATTTCAGTGCAATGTTTATAACATCGAATGGAACAATTTTTAGATTTAGCGTTCGATTTTTTAAATTTCATTTACCGTGAAAAATATTTGCGAACCGGGAAATGACTAGGAATTTTTTTCTTTGATTAAAACAGCGACCCTGAAGAATGCTTTCAAAATTTTCGTGACGCATCTATTTTTCAGAGAAAGAAGATTAGCCACTGTAGAGTGGTCTCCCCTATTCAACTATTGTATTTTTTTTTAAAAATATTTCTGAATAATTCATTAAAATTATTTCATTTTACATTGATTTTTGCGATTTCAGGTACCAATCTTGAGTTTGAGTCGCAAATAGAAAGTCATGTTGGAATTGCTCACACTCGTTGGGCCACTCATGGTGTTCCATCCGAAGTTAATTCACATCCCCAGCGATCTGACGAAGGGCATGGATTTGTTGTTGTTCACAATGGTAAAGTTAAATTGTATTTATTTAAAATTTTTTGTATTTTAATTTTATATTACAAGTTTCTTATTTTTATATTGGCTGTTTCTAAGTTATCCCGAATTTCGGGACAAAAATTTAATGCAATTTTGTTCAATTTTGCGTGAAAAAACAGAAACTTAATTTTCAAAAAAAAAAGGAATTTTCAACCAAGAAGATTAGTTTCCTACAAAAAAAAACACGAAAATGAGAGTGAATTTATTTTTTGAGGAAATTTTGCAAAAATTTTAAAATGATAAATCTCTCCAACATTGATTTCAAACGTTTTGAAATAATTAGTTGAATTTTTATATTTTTCTATTATTATATCATTCAGTTTAGAATGAAAGGTTTGAAATAAAAAATGTTCGTTAGAAAATTTTATTTGATGAATTGTGAATATAAATTAATTATTGGTTTTTAAAATTGACGTGTTCTTTAAGATTAAAAAAATAAATTAAATTAATTAAAGGCTTTTATTAAATTCCAAGTATTTCAGTCTACAAAATTCCATTTTTAAACCGTTGGATTTGAAATTTTTTAATTAAGAGAAAGAGCAATTACTTAATGTTTATAAATATCTGACTCTTTAAATCAATAATAAAAATCATAAATAAATAATTTATTATATAATAAATATTCAAAACTAAACTTTGAACGTTAAAATTTTAATTTCTCTTTTTAAACAAATTGAAAATGATTTTTTAGTTTAAAAAGTTAATTTTAAGAGAATATTTTTAAAGATTTAGAAATATTTACCAAATTATTAAAAATCAATGTGGAAGCTTTTTAGAAAATTTTTATAATTTTACAGGATTTTCCAAACATTTTTTTAAGATAAATTTGAGAAAATTTTTAATAATTTTAAAAGATATTTGGAAGTTCTGGAAAATGTTGAAAAAGTATAAAAAAAGCATGCAGATGTTGCAAGTTTTTAATGTAAATTTTTTTTAGCATTTTAAGGATTTTAAAACTATATAAAATGAAAAAAGTGTTAACTTTTAATTTAAAAAGTGTTTAATTGATAAAAAATGTAATTGTTTTATTTGTAATTTTTTCAGCTTAAAATTATGTAAAATGATTTAATTCCATTTTTTTAATTAATTGATTGATTCTTCTATTTAGGAAAATAAATATTTCAACGAGGATTTATATTTTTGGAACTAAATCCGAATCTTTAAACTCAAATTTCAAATTTTCTCTTACATAAATTACTTTTTGACAAAACTTAAAGAAATTAATTTCCAAAAAATAAAAAAATAAATTAAAACAAAGTTAAATTCTTAATCAAAAGGATTAATTTTTAACAAAAAAAAAGATGAAGTTTCAAATAAAAACTTAATTTTCAGGTCAAAATGGGATAGTTCAGTTGTTAGTTAAAAAATTAATTTTCAACCTGAAAATTAAATTTAAAAAATAGCTGAATTCTCTACCAAAAAAGGTGCATTTGTTATCAAATAGTTAAATTTTTTACAGAAAAAAATCTACGTTCAACCAAGAGAATTTTGTTTCTACAAAAATTGACGCATTATTAACAAAATCCATAAAATTTTAAACGAATATTGATTTGTTGAATAAAAACTTTCATTTTTCAATAAAAAATTACAAAAGCAATTTTTAACTTTATATAAATTAATTTTAGAAAATAAATGGGAATTTTAAGAAACTAGTTGAATTTTTAATCAAAAGATCAATTTTCAGCAAAAAAAAGATTAATTTTCAGTCAAAAAAGATCAAATTTCATTTAAAAATTTAATATTCGACTTGCATCAAATTGTATAAAAAAATTTTCTTTTACTGAGATTAGTTTCTAACAATCTTAAAAGGAATTTTCAACAAAATAATTGAATTTTCAATGAAGATACATAAAGAAGAATATTATTTTTCTACCAAAAATGTCGAATTCATAACAAAATCTATAAAATTTAAAACAAATAGTTGATTTTTTTAACTAAAAAATATAACTTTTCAACAAAAAATAATATAATTACATTTTGCCTTTATAGAAATTAATTTTCAACAACCAAAACTAAGAATGTTAAAAAAATATTTAAATTCTTAATAAAAAAGATTGATTTTAAACCAAAAGAATTTCTAGTTTAAAAAAAATCAAGTTTCGACCAAAAAAAGTGGAATTTTGAAAAAGAAAGAGCTGAATTCTCTAGTATAGCAGATAAATTTCTGACCAAATAGTTAAATATTTAACGAAAAAAGATCAATTTTCAACCACGAGCATTCATTTTCTAAAAAAAAATTCAAAAAAAGAATTGAATTACCAACTAAAAAAGATAAATTTTCAATTTGAAATATAAATTTTTATTCAAAAATGGTATAATTGAACTTTCTTTTACAGAAATTAGTTTTTGAACAACTAAAATTAAATTTTTCAAAAAAATAATTGAATTTTCAAGGAAGAAGATTATAGTTGTGAGAAAAATGGTAAATTTAACAAAAAAGTGTATATTTTACTTTGAAATTTCGTTCAATTTTTTTTTTTTATAAATAAAAATTGTGATTTAAAAATGCAAAGTGCCTTATTTAATGAGTTTGAAAAATAAATGTATGCACTATATTAAATTAAATTTGAAACACTTTAAATTCAAACAAATAGTAACAAAATAGTAAAATTCTCAAACCAGGCAGATTAATTTTAATAAAAAAAAGTTGCATTTTTTATCCAAAAAGATGAAACTTCTATAAAAAAAAGATGCATTTTTCAACCAAAAAGAGGAATTTCATGTAGAGTTAATTAGGAATTAATTAATTTTGTTCAAGAAAGTAAATTTCAAATAATTGAAACCCTTAACCAAAAAATGGATTTTTAACAAAGTAGTTCAATTTTAAACCAAGTAGTTGAATTTTCAACAACAAAATTTTTAAAAAATTCAATAGTTAAATTTTTATATAAAAAGATTAATTTTCAACTAAAAAAAGAAGGAGTTTTTAACTGTAGAAAATTGAGAATTCAATTTTTAACAGAATAAAAATCAGCGTTTAAAATGAAATTATTAACTGCTAAAAATTGAAGAAAATTGATAAGATTTAATTAAATAAAAAATTGAATTTTCAACTGTGACAATATAAGAAAATCGAAAATTGAAGTTTCTATTGTGAAAACTTGAAGAAAGTTGAATTTTGAACAGTTAAAAAATCTACTGCTGAAAATCAAACAAAAATTGAATTTTCAACATTGTTGAAAATTGATCATTGAATTTTTAATAATAGAAAATACAACTTTTGAAAATTGAGAAATAAAAATATAATTATTGCCTGTTGGAAATTCAAGAAAATTGAGAATTAAATTTCCTATAATTGAAAATTCTCTTTTTGAAAATTGAAGAAGATTAAAAATTAAATTTGTAACTTTTCAAACTTGAAGAAAATTGGTAATTGAATTTTTGACTGAGAATTCAAATGTTGAAAATGGAAGATAATCGAAAATCGAATTATTGATTGTTGGTAATTGAATTTTCAACAGCTGAAAATTCTATTATTTAAAATTTAAGAAATTTCAACAATGAATTTATAAAAAAAAATTAAGAAATTTAAATTAGATTAAAATCCAAATTAAAAATCTTATTTAACGTCCAATCATCAAATTAATGCAAACTCCTGTAAAAAAACAAGAATTCAATGACCAAACAACAGCAAATGCTCCAATTGTAATCTGAGAAAAATTTGTTTAAAAACAAAAATTTCAGAAAAAAATAAAAAAGAGGAAATAAAAATGAGAAGGCAACCAACCACATCCCCTTCCTTCTCTTCTTCTTTCTTTCGTCCTTTTTTATTTTTATTATCAAATCACAATAAAAGAACATTAAAATTACTTAATAAAAATTATAATACCAACTTTTCGGCACTCATGCCGAACAAACAAATTGTTTTCAGATTACAATTGGATTATTTGCTGTTGGTTTGTTTTGGTCCAAATTTGGTCGTTGAATTCTTGTTTTTTAGAGGAGTTTTCATTAATTTGATGATTGGACGTTAAATAAGATTTTTAAGTTTGATTTTAATCTAATTTTAAATTTCTTAAATTTTAATTCTAAGCATGTTCTTTGTAACGAAAAAAGTCACGAGGCTAAATTTTTTGGTTTTGGGACCGTACCTAAATTACTTAACAGATTAAGAGGGGGAGGGTTCAGGCACTCTGTGTAAATTTGTGAACGTTCTATTGTTAAAGAGAGAAGAGGTGTCTGAAGGCTGCCGATAATGTGTTACGTAATTTAAGTACGGGCCCTTTCTGAGTAATATGAATATCCGTACATACAATTTTTAAATATAAAAAGAATATCCCACAAACATTGAAAATGCACTATCCTTTAGAATTTTTATCTGAAATGGCTGGTTAACGAACTCGTCCTTTCTTTCAGGACCTAAAAAAACTGTAAGAAAGATCCATTTGATCCTTTCATGTTTTCGAGATTTATCGTGTTTACGGACGGACATCTGGATGGACAGACAGACACCATCATAAAAACTTGATTTTTTGATTCACGAGGCCTCAAGATTATAATACTTCTTCTATCATATAAATGATGAAAATTTAAAAAAATAAAAGTATTATAAAAAAGGGCAATACAAATACGTATGTTTCAATATGAACGCATATTATGAATCAGAATGAAATAAACTTATTGAAATGATACATTTTCCAGCGTATGTAAAAATAAAATTTAATGTACAATAAGAAATAATAATAATTTAATTGAAAAATAAAAAATTTACCATTTTTTTATTGAATGGAACAGTTGTTTTTATGTGATGAACTTGTAGATAGTATATTTACCGATAGGTTTAGGTAAGAGCACTGCGATGAAACACACAATGGCGAGAATGGTTCTCATTTTCTTGAAACGAATGAATTTTATGCAGAATATAGATAATCGCGTAAATACAGAATATTAAAAAAATCAGCTTCTGCACTAGTCGTATGCCTTACAAAACTTTCAGTTTATATACTTCAGGTAAACTTTACAGTAGCCATTGTAGAGTGCGAGTGACACTCCAGTCGATGACGCATAAGAGCATCTTTTGTCGCAATCATGAAATATGACTACGAGGCATAAACTGTTTCTCAAACACTCAATTCGGAATAATACCTCAGATTTATGACATTGTTTTTTTCAATATAGAGGAATTGCAAACTGTCAATTTAAATGAAATATTTGACTCAACATACATATTCACAAATACATGCATACCATTTATACATAGCAACTCAAACATAAGCTTGCCTCTATTATTTGTATTTCGATAATCTGTGTCTTTGAAACGAAATTTAGAGTAATATTTACTATTTATGGCAATTTTTTTGCAATGGAGACAAACGCCTAAGTTGTCGCATTTTTTGACTAAACATTCTTCAATAGAAATAAATTCAGAATGGGACGTGATTCGATTTTTGTGTTTTTATTATATTTTAAAAGAATTTTTACGTATAAGTGTATGTAATAAATTTTCGTACACGAAAAATTACCTCATTTTATTACTCATTTTATTATTTCTCAATCTTCATAAGGCTGGCTTCCTATCTTATCAATAATGTAGAAAATTTTTCCCAATAGCGCTTTTATTAAACTATTAAACTGTTGAATTTTTCTGGCTTACTATTTCTATCGCCCTTTTCAATAATTAAGACAATAGAAGTAATCTCGTTTGAAGAAAGAAAATTATTTTGATCTTATGCACTGCAATGGGCCTACTAAGCCATGAGAATGAAAACTGGAAATGCTAACTTATTGATTAGTAACAGAAATAACTGAAAAACCTTTCAATATTTCCAGTCAATGTTTTTTATTAAAATACTGTGATTTTTTACTATTCCATTTTTTACTATTTTACTATTTACTATTTACTATTGTTGGACTATGTCTCCAACATTTATATTAAAAAGCTCTAAAATAATAAAGAGACAAATGAATTCTTCTTCAACGAACCAAGAATGTGGATAATTAAAAACACCCTTTTGTGTGATAAAAATTTGAACTATTTTATACGAAGATTTTAGACCTACCAAAAATATTTGGTCTAAGCTTACCGTATTTATAAAAATTTAAAAGCGGATACATTCAGGCTTCACAAAAAACTAAAGGTATAAAGTTGATAAGGTCAATGCATCAAATGATGAAACGTTTTGATATCTTTATTCATGACCAACTTGATTCAAATTTCGGGATAAATTGACTGTCATAAAATTTCAAATACCCAACACATCGTGAAATTGTTTGATCCTTTGGCCTGAATGATGATCAATAAAATCGTTTGGAACTAAACTATTAATCAGAAATAAAAAAATTAATTTCTGGATTCCGCTAATTTAAAATGAATATTGAGGTCGTGGATGTACCTTTAGAAATTTCAGTAAATGTCAAAAAAGGATCAAATGTTATCGTATTAAAGAACTTGAATTTGGCCAAAATTTTTTTTTTCGAAAATCGACAACTCTAGGCTGTTTTAAACTAAAATTCTGCTACTCTGATAATTTTTCGAAGGTCTTTTAGTTCCAGCTAGTCAACCTGGTAGTTGAGGTATTCGAAATGCATCATTCCCTAGGAAGTTGTATCCAGAACTGAACTAGGAGTAACCGCTGCTTTTTTTCTAGGTCATGTCTTTCTAAGAAGTAAACCTGGTTGATATTCCAGAAATTTAAAATACATCTTTTTCGAGGAAAGAGCCTTCAGAACTGAAATTTTATTTACCCTAAACGTTTATTCAGGGACTTGTAATTCTAGTACGTAAACCCGGTACTCCAGGTATTCAAAATAAAATTTGCTCTAGTAGGTGGTTCCCAGAGCTGAATTGGAGGGTACCTTAGACGGAAAAGGATCGAAAAGTATGTATTGGTAACACTTATACTACCAGGTTTACGTGTTGGAATAAAGAGATCTTAAAGATCGATGAAGGTGTCTTAAATTTACGTTATGAATACAACTACTTTAGGCAAGATGTCTTTTGAACACATGGTATACCAGCTTTAATTCTTCAAATTACGAGACCTGAAAAAACGGATCAGTGTGTTTTAAATTTCCATCACTTACAGAAATTTCTCGAGAAGGATGTTTTTTAAATGCTTGGTCTAACGGGTTCAATTTTTAAAAGAACAAGAACTTGGTGAAGCCATGAGCTCGTATTCAATTTCAGTTAAAACAAGAACTCTCTCGCGATAGGTATATTTTAAATGATTGGGCTACCTATTTTTCTTCCTAAAATAACGGCGACTTCGTAATCTGGTCAAGGTGACTTGCATTTCAGTTATGAATACAACTGCCTCAGGAAAGGGTTATTTTGAACACCTGGTCTACCAACTTTATTTCGCTGAATGTTCAAAATCTTCAAAAACTGATCAGCGTGTTTTAAATTTTAGTTACAAACACAACTCCCCCGAGAAGCTGTTTTCTTAACACTTGATATACGGGGTTTAATTCTTAAAATAACAAGACCTTTGAAAACCCATCAGCTCATATTCAATTTCAGTTACGAACATAACTACATCAAGGTAGATGTATTTTGAAAACCTGGACTATTAGTAACGCCACGAACCACCTTCTTAATATTTTAATAATTAATTCTTCATTCTAAATAATACTCTGTGTTCGAGAAACATTTAAAAAACAGCTTCATTTTTCGGTTTACTTTGGGTAATCCACTCTTTCCATAATAATGATAGTACGTCCTAAAGTTTTGCTCCTCAATTTTTAATAATTCTCTGTAGCGAATAATATTAATTTAAAATCCTAGTTCGAAATAGTTGACATAATTTGATACCCTAGTTTAGTTTAGCTTTAGTGTGAATTGCCTGAACCTGATCGGGCCAAATTGCTTACACATAAATTAATATTGAGCATTCAATCAAATTCGTTCTGAAACAAATTATTTTTTTTGTAGACTTTTTAAAATCTGTATTATTTTCAAACCATTCTTCCTCATTGTAAAATTAATTTATTTCATAATATTTCTGTCATAAAACACAATTCTGTTAAAATAATTATAATGAATATTATGAACAAATTTGATCAATAAATGCAGAACTTTGATGTTTTTTGATAAAAAGGTATAGCTTAGGTATGTATATTAGGTATAGTATTATTATTCTTGAAGAGGAAGCCTAAAAAGCCTAGAAACATTTTGGATCCTTATGGTATAAAAAAGGCAGATAAATAATAAAGAAGTTTTGTGACTTTTTTTGTGCAGTTATTTTTCACGAATTGATTTTCTTGATTTTCTTTTCTATTTATTTTCAAGAGTTCCTTAAGGAATATAGTTCTTTTTAAGCCTCCTTGTGTAATTTTGTTGCATATTTTTTTTTTTTAGTTTATGTTGTTTTGAGAAATGAACTTTTAAATATTACACAGATACATTTAGAATAGATGTTGTATCGTATTCTAGCGTTCAATTCTTTTGACGTTCTCAAAAGTTCGATTATTGGTCAATTAAAAAAAAAAACAGATTTCGCATTGCAGTATAATTAATGTTTTTCTCACTGTAAAGGTCAGGCATATTGTTGAAAATTATAATTAAAAAAGCGATCCTTTTAGAACGGAATCCACGTTATGGTTTGATATCTCTGGATAAAAATTGTGAAGAAAAATTTCGAAAAACATCACTTCTAATAAAGTAATATTACCCATTAAAATACGTAATGAAGAATCTCATGAGAAAATTATATTTCCAAACATTCAAATTTTCTTCAACAAAATAAATACAAAATGGAATATGATTTAGAGGTTCCGTATTCGCTTTTTGTATTTTTATTATATTTTTGAAGAATGTTTACATTACGAATTTCTTATAAGGTTATATAATATGATTGTGTATGATTGAAATTACTTTAAAAATATATATATTTCTTTCTAAAAAATGGCACCAAAACGAATCAGCAGAACGTGTGCCTATTTATATTTGGCGAAATAATTTTTTTCCTTATAAAATAAATCAACCTAATGTAAAAGGCTTGACATTTATTATTGGCTAAAGTTGGAAAATTCAAAAACATCTTCGATTTTATTAACTTTCTCCAACGCAAAAAATGCAGCATGTCACTCTAATGATGCATTTAAAAAAAATAATAATCATGATTAGTAAACCGACCTTTTTAGAACGTGAAACAAGTCGTAAAATTCTACCAAGGGTCGTCCAGTTAAAAACCGCCTCAACTCAACTGTGGGTCATGGTAAAAATATTCCACTAGTTACTTTCTCGGAAAAAGCCTCCACTTTCTTAGTGGTAAACATAGAGAGGTATGGAATTTATTTTCAAAAATTCTTTAACGTATTGTTTGGACGTTGTTTAGTCGTGTTTGGAAGCTCGCCTTTGACATTTGAACATCGAAATTGTGTGAGTTATCGAATAAAAAAGTTAGTAGCACCATGCTCGCGAGCAGTGTCTTCGTAAGTAGTAGTGACCTTCGTTGGTCAGCCAAAAAACTCCAAATGCCGAAATGACACTACCTGAATTCTGACTCTTTAAGATCTATAAAATAATAATCTCGCTAGGCTCAATGCTTCAAATTCAGAAGACAATTTCAAAATATAACTAGAGCATTATATAATCAATTATATTAATAATCACGCAATGTTATAAAAAAATTAATTTATTGTCTTTTTAAAATGCAAAGTAAAATAATAATTTGGAATTTCTTCAGCCTTCATTTCTCGATTCAAATGGGACTATCATCTCAAAAAGAGATTTATGAAAAGTAGGAAACTAAACATATGATTACGTAATCACTGAAACATTACCCCTCCCCCCATGTAATCTTTCGTAATCACACACATGACCCCCTACCACCTGTTACGATTACGTAATACATGGACGGCCCCTTACGTCGTTTTTTCCAAAATTTAACTTTTTTAATTTTGAATGTTATTTTTCAAGATTAAAACAAAAAATTACGAATCCTATCAAAAAATGATTTAAGAAAACTGTGCTACTCGTTCTTAGTTAAACAACTTTAATTGTTTGTGTCGCTTGTCCAAAAATCATATTTCTTGTGTTAAAAAAAAATTACGCGCCCTACCAAAAAATAAGTAATAAAAAATTTGTAGATCATTTGTAGTAGCCCAATCATACATGTCCCTTTAAACTTAAAATAGGCATTTTACGCAAATACAACTTTACAAATAAATTCACAGATTTTATTTTGAAAATTAAGTACATAATGGAAATAAACAGTTTTGGGTTCAGGAGCAACCAAATCTTTCCTTTTGGCGTTAAAATACTGCTTTTCAATCATTTATATGATGTGCAATGATGCCGATAAAAATTTTCTAACCGCACCCCTATAAACACCAGTTAAAGGACTTATTGAATCCATTAAAATCCGAAAATAGATTTTTTGCCTAGTAGGTCCCTTTTCTCGGATCGAGTCAAATATATTTGATATCTAGTGAAGAATTTAAAGGAAGTTTCCTAATTTATCAGAATTTTTTTCTATTTTTCTGAACATATTCAAAATTTTCAGAAGTATATAACTTTTCTAATTTCCATCGAAATTGAAAATTTTATTGAGATCATTTGCAAGTCCTCTACCCATCTAGAAGAAGACTTGACAACAATTTCTAAAATTTGATAAAGTTTTGGTTGGCAATATCTGCTTAACGAACTGAACTTTTATTTTGGGAACAGTTTATCAAATGATTATAAAATTCAGTGATAATTCAAACACTAAAATAAAAGATTCGTTTTCAGGTTAAGTATTGATATGTGATTACTTGAATTTTATGTGAAAGTTTCATTACGTATAAACTATTTATGACATTTTTTCAATATAGAAGTATTAAGATGCCTAAATTTGAGTGAGATATGTGAATCAACGTACATATATACAAATACAAACATACCATTTGTACATAGCAAGTCAAACATAAGCTTGCCTCTATTATTTGTATTTCAATAATCTGCGTCTTTCACACGAAATTTGGAGAAGTATTTAAGATTTATGACATTGTTTTTTTGCAATGGACAGTAATTAAGAATAATTATTAAGAAAACCTAAGTCATCACTGTTTGGACAAATTATTCTACAAAAAAAATCAAATCAAAATGGAAAATGATATAGAGGTCCTTTGTTCGATTTTCGTGTTTATTATTATATTTTTAAAGAATTTTTACGTTACGAGAATCTTAGAAATTCATGCAATAAATTTGCTTACGCTAAGGCTTATCTCGTTTTATTAACAATACTGTGTATTATTATGTAGGTTTGACATTAATTTTTGTAGATATATATTTCTTTCTGACAAATCAAACAAAAAGCAAATGTTTACAAAAATTTAAGAATTTTAAAACAAAAACTTTAATTTTAAAATAATAAAATACAATTTTAAACAAAAAGATTCATTTTCTATAAAAAACATTCATCATTTGAAAACGTACTAAAGTTTTTTAAATAATTACTTTTAGAAAGTTTTTTTAATTCTAAAAAGTATACGTGTAACGCTACTTTGAATGATATCTCCCTTCCCGTTACCAACAATACTTTTTGTGAGAACCCTCCCTATTACCAAATAGATAACGTAGATTATTAACGAACAGATATCGATTCCGAATATTTATCACCCCGATAAGTTTCTTTTCAATTGTTTTTTTTGTAATTGGTGGAAAAATAATAATAATTCTAATATTTTCGTGATGAAGCAATAACTTGCAAATACGTAATTATTGTGGAGATTAAGATGGTGTTTAACAGAAGTTTTACAATCTGAATAGTACTAAATTCGTGTTGTAATGCTTCTCATATCTACAATCGTTTCGCAAATAATGAAATCAATACTGGAAAAAGTTTCTCAATTTAGAGTTAGGTTTTTTTAAATTCCTTAAAATTGCGAGCAAATAAATTTATACTTCCTATAAATAAAAATCACTGGAAATATTTTGATTAAATTATTACGTTGAGAAATTACTAAAAAAAACAAAGGTGCGAATCATCATCTAGCAAGAAACGTGCTGGAATAATTTGGAGGATTTTAATAATGTTAATAACCAAAATAATAGTCGTGGATATTATTTTAATGACTGTTTTAATGACCCCCCTCCACATGTGTTTTTACCAAGGAAAAGGACATTTAAAAAAAGACCAGATGAGATTATTTTATAAAAATATGAGGATAAAAAAACTCTTAAAACAAGCACAAGCAGCAGTATTCTACAATGAAATGTGTTTGATTTTATAAATTTCAAGTAGTTAAGAAAAACAATCGACATTTCCTACAATGCAAAAGCACGGGAGACTTTGTGATTGTACGGGAGTTTTCTAATAATATGCGCACCATCATGAAGCCCTTGAGCTAATACAGTACAGAACAATTACGAATTGAATGCACAATAATTTATTCATTTAAAAAAAAATTTCTTCACACATACATGATACCATAGCGTCCATACAAACATCGCCCATAAAAACCACAAAGTTGTGAAAGCGGGTTGGAACGGCAGTAAATAGATTCTCTTGAATGGTGTAAGGTTGGAAGAACCTATCATGCACAGCATCCCTCGAACCTACTGGAGCATTTTTTGGTATTGCTTCCTGCTTAAGGGTACATTTGTTTACCTTAACTCTTTCGTATCTACGATTAATCAAACTAATGAAGGGATGTAAAATATTCGATTCCAGGACTGCTCCGATGATGTAGTCTCCCTCTATTGCTACTTGAAAACGATGCTCTGGTAAGTTCTCAATACCACCTCGAGCATTTTCGTATTTACGAATACTAAGGCGAATTTTAGCGTTTCGGTCATGCTCAACATTTCCTCTTCTAGGACCAACTAATTTTGCATACAGAAAACATAAACAGAAAATTAATTATTAAATAAAGTTAATAAATCATAGCTATTTATGTTCGGAAATCTCATTGTCTCAAATCTTACCTCATTTTATAATAAAGTAAATAACTATACAAATATTTTAAAGTCACTGCATGCTTAAGGTAACAATAGAATTGATCATGTTCTTTCAAAATTCTTTTTTAATAAATTTGGTAAAAATAATTATTGTTCTGTGCTTTTAAAGTTTTCTGAAAAAATGAATCGATAATGAGAAGAGATTAGTTTTATGTGAAAACTGACCCCCTAAATGTGAGAAAAAAAATTTTTCACGATGGTGTCTATTGTTGTAGTTTGTATTTTGTATAATTTTCGAAATATTAAGCCAAAGTTATAACATTTATAAAATCAAAAAACCAAAGGAAAATGAACATTTTTTAAGGAAAATAAAGCGTGATGTGGAGAAACTTTAAGAGAAGCTAAACGTTGCCTTTTGAAGCACCTACATGATTATTGTAACAACTTTTTGAATTTTGTTTAAAAATCGTAAATTCAAATTTTCATTGCACAAAAATTAATGAAAAATCAATATTTCTGTTTTGCGGTCAAACTATGCAAGATAAGAAAAAAGATAAATACAAAATATGTTAAGCCAAAAAAATATCTAAAAATTTTCTATGAATCACTTTTCATAGGATAAGTAATTTTTTATTTATTCGTATAAAAACGTCAAAAATAAACAAATGAATTAGTTTCTTGGAGAAAGGGCAGAAGCTATAAAAAATTAGTTAGACTGAAGATGTTGAAATAAAAAAGGGTTACAAATTGGTTATGAATTGTATTCTGATAAGATGCTTGATTTTTGGTTTTATCGTTAAGAAACAACATTAAAAATAAAAATACAATTTTTGAGCAAATGGCTCTGATATTTATTCCTTTTATTTGGAATGCTTGAAAGACATTTTTTTAAATCTCTTCTAGGTGGCAGTATTTATTTTCGTCTTCATTTTCTGAATTTTCTACTAGATTAGGTATAGTTAAAGATTAAGTTCCTCAAAGCTCTG
>JAWWLR010000034.1:109629513-109641693 GCA_035041075.1 Acraspis erinacei
CAATTGCAGAATCATGAGTGCGTACCTTAACATTAATATGTTCCAAGTCTTTATCCCGACCCAATAATGGAAACAAAGTACTTCCATGTATGAGTGTTCCAATGACGTATCCGTTCTCTATTACTACTTTAATTGTCTCAAATGGTATTTCCAAAGGGTAATCTTTACGAGGTTCGTAACTGAAAACAACAAGCTTAACAATATGAACCTGATTCGGGATCGGCTTCTCCGGGGATCCAGGTAATACTGCAATAACAGAGTAAATGAAAGAAATTAATAATTCTATGAATTATTAAATTAACTTCATAAATATTAAATAATTTAATCAATTATAATTTCGATTTTACAAAAGAAGCAAAGCCAACGTGCGCAGGAATATTTTCCTAAATTATCATTATGTAAATTTCATTCTAGATGAAATCACATTATAGGACAAATGATTTGATGGGGATAATTTAAAGATGGAACTTCAGAAACGCACTTTTGGGTTGCTTTTAGGATATGAGGATAGTGTTAGTAAGTTCAGTATAGTTCCTAGTATTATCTACGAGTTAAACCCGAGAGTATTAATTTTGATCCTGATTTAGGAATACAAAAATATCTGTAAAACTATAAATAATTATTGGTTCATTTTTAAACCATTGTATAAAAGGAACGCATAGAAACACTGTATTGTTTAACAAAGTAGGTCATCATAGTTTCTCAGTTTATAGAAAGATATCAGAAAAACATATTTTAGTTTATGCAACCTCATTCTTGCCGAGTCGTTTGCGCCTAAAATTTTGTTATTTGCAAAAAAAAATGGAATATGGTTATTAACGCCCTTTAAGTTGCGATTTTATGATAAAGTTAATTATACAGTGCCAAGTTCCTACTTAAAATTTTTCCAATATTGGCAAACTCTCAGGAAATATTACTTACCGTCCTCACAATAATTTCTACAGTTGCAAATTTTTTCATTCAGAGGGTTGTCGTGCCAAAAGTGAGACATCTGAAAACAACAGTTTTTCTATGATTTTAAGAATGAGAGTATTATAACTGATATCACTTAAAATGAAAAGGATCTTAGAATTTTAAAACAATTTTTTGTTAAAAAAACATTTTTGGAACAAATAATTCTATTTTAAGATTTTTTAGTTATTTTGAAACTTGGAAAAGAAACTCAATTGCCAAAAAGGATCTTAAATTTAATTTTTTTATTATGAATTTCAAAATTTTTCATAAAGAATAATGTTTTTCATTTTAAATTACAGCAGTTATAATACATTGATTTCTAGAATCATAGGAAAAGTATGTTTTTCCGACATCTGAGTTTTGACACCACTACTACCTTAATTTTTACAGTTTAAATTATTCCACCTCGTTCAATGCAGAGAATAATGTGTTAGGATGCCGAATTAAAATTTTGTTGTTGAATATTAAGCATAAAACACTTCCGAGGAACCTCTAGATATTCTTTGTTTAAATAAAAAACAATAGGCTTCTAGGAAAAAAGAGAACTAATTTTTATATTTAATATTGGTTTGGTACTTGGAATATATCAAAAAATTAAATCCACTTTCTGGTAAAAGTATTGTTCGAAATATTATTTTGTGACATGAAAGTTCTTGAATAAATGTTCATGAAATTTTAGTTAAAATTTCACGTAGCAAGGAAGGTTTTTAAAGTTTTATCATTTTCACGTTTTGAAATTATTATCATTTCTATAATATGAGCTTAAATTTTGGCTTTTTTGGAACAGAATAATTTTTTTATTTCAAATATTTTTATTTTAAGCACCCATTCATCTTACAAACAGATCTCTATTATCGTAAATATTAAAAAAACTTCATTATGATAATACTATTTATGAGCTTTTCCGTTAAAATCAAATTTGAATTTATTCTTTTGAACGTGAAAGAACTTCATCAGGATGAACCCCGATATCCGAATTTTTTTGTCTGATACAACTGAGGCCAAATAAAATTTCTGTGACGAGACATTTCAGTAAAAAAAGAATACCAGATGGACTAAACTTTCCGCAAATTGAGGGGGGGGGAATTTTGTTACCATTTGGACGGGTTTGAATAGGAATAAAAGTATAATCAATTAAAAATGCATTGGAAATTACCTGTATAAGCACCAAAGTCTTCAGAAGATTTCACAAAAACAAATAAGATAAAACTCAGAATGACAAACTCGGCCCACATTTTTTTTTAATTAAAGAACACTTGTGGAGAATATTGATGATTGTCTGTTGAATGAACAAGCACCAAACTTTAGTTTATTTATACTATTCGTTACTGAAGTTTCGTTAGAAATTAATTGTATTTCAATAATTTTTTCCACCAACACAGAAGCCTCAGTACTGCATCGAATTTTTGGTTTTTCTTGTACTGGAAAAAAGTGAAATATAGCTGAAAACATGAACAAAATTTAACTTCCTGACAAATAAAAAAGATAGAATCATATATGTACATACCACGAAATTCGTTTTTTGAAAGAAAAGGAGAATCAATAAGCATCAAGAATTTGTTAATTTTCTGCAATAAAATAAAATCCACGTAATTTTGCAGAAAAATATTACGGGAATTACCAAGAAACCGACCCTCATAAAACAAAAAAGTCTAAGGTTTAATAATTGTACTTTTAAATTTTTACGAAAGAATTTAACAAACATCATTTCTGATAAAAACAGCTTCTGTCATAAATTATATACAAGGTTTATCCAGCAGATGTATGTTTCTAAGAGTAAATATCATCCGCTCATTACAGACAAATTTGTGACAATAAAAAAGAAGGGGAAAAAGAAACCAGTTCAAACAAACCAACTACATACCACCTTCGTCCAGATGTAAAGAATACGATTCCCTCATTAAAAAATATAATAATGTCCAAATTAAGGGAAAGTAATTATGCTTCAATTAGAATCAATTTTTGTTAAATAGAAAAAATCCTTCTTTCAACCGAGTTCTCCTTTCGATCTAAACAATTTGTTCCGTTTAATGTTCCCCTGTTTTGCATAGAAAGTTGAAATTATTTATCAAACATTTTTTTTATATAGCTATCATTTTTTACCCGTCTGAAATTGAGTGTCTAACGAAGGTTATTCTAATTTTGTACCTACTTTCCTTGATGTAAAATATACTTTGAGGTCTCTCTAAATCAAGGGTGGTAACATTTAACATATTGCTAATGAAGTTTTACAAACTTGAATAGAGAAAGTGAGCCACATAATATTAGAAAAAAATTATTAATTCGATTGATCTTTACAAAAATGGAAAATTAAAATTTGACAAAGCGACGCGATGATGTTACACTTGAACTCTGTTGAAACAAGAAGAATAGATTTAAAAAATTCTGATCTTGAACTAGTCTGTTTCAATTTTCGAATCACAGGCCTCCAAGTTCATTATACACAATCAGGGTCTTTATGTGCTGCATTTCAACAGATTTCTGTTTCGGAAAAAATTTTAATTGTACATTTTGATGTTTTTCCATAGAAAATTCTAATTATTCAACAAACTTTTTAAAAAAATTTGGCACTTTATCAAAGGATGTATATAACAATTAAAATAATGTTAGAAAATGAAATACTTTAAAATTAGAAAAAAAATGGTTAGAAAATTAAGGAATTCTGTCCAGCTTCAAAGGAAACCGACTTAATGGCCTCCAAGTTATTTATAAAAATTCAGGATCTTTTTTTGCTACTTTTTAACAGATTTCTGTCTCCATTAAAATATTGTTTTCATTGTAATTTTTTCTAATTTTCAAAAGAAACTTGCAATTATTTATTTACTAAATCAGTATTCAAGTTATCCCATTGCTTCATCAAGATATATTACATTTTTCAAGACAGTATAAAGTATTTAGAAAATGTTGATAATTATTGGATAAATTAAATATTGAAAAATTGAATAAAATAACTTGATGATGTAACATTTTCCACTCTATTGAAACTATAAGAAGGACCAATTTTATAATTTGTAACGCGAACCATCTTTTTTCCATTTTCTGAATATTAAAAAAAAGTTGATTTATGTATTTACACAATACGCGTTTCGTTCTTTGAAAAAGAGGGAAACACCTATAGAATTTTTATATAGTTTTTACGAAAGATTTTAACAAACATAATTGCTAACGAAATCAGCATCTTTCATAAAATACATGAAAGGCAGATGTGAAGAGCAGGATTTCCTATTTTCTTAAAATGAATTTTACAAATTAAGCTTTTATTAGAATAAATATTGTTTAAATATAAAAAATGCGTTTTTATTGAAGAAGGTTTCCTTTGGAACAGAAATTATGTTTTATTTGAATGAAAGAATATAAATAAAAGATTTCTTTTATTCGAATATCGTTTTCTGCGGCTGCATAGAATTTATATAATTCCTTTCATTCCAAGAAGTTTTCTTTTTGACTGTATATGAAAATTCTGAAAGATGTACGCACAAGAATATGAGACTTAATATAAAATAATTTCAAATAGCCATAACTATTCGTATAAACAGTAAAGCTTTTTCAAGAATTTATGATAACAAAATACGAACAAAGATATATAAGCATGTTCCCGTTGTTTTTAGTGCTTTTTGAAAGCGGAAATATAAGGAACATTTTTGTGTGCTGAGCCGACAATTTAAAAAAAAGTTGCGCTATTGATTCATCATTTGCTACAAACGAATGAATTAGAGCTGGCAATTGAGTTAAATTGTGTTACGTCAATTGAAGTTTGTCTCCATAACTTAAAATTAAAATACTGTAGAAAATTTTTTAAGGTAAACTAGTATTAATTATACGTGTTCAAAATATAAAATCCTACGTCTTTCTCTGTTTTAAACTTTTTATATTATAAATTAAATACTCTTGAAAATTTTGCATTATTTGCTTATTTTATTTTTTATTTTATCATAATTTATGATGAAGGATGTATTAGAGTTGTCCTCAATGCGAGTTTCGGATTACTTTTCAGTTCTTAAGGAAAGAGCGAGTTTGTTAACTAGCATTCCTAAAATCTAATATTACATTTTTACGGCGAAACGGCGAGTAATGTGAGTTTATCTCCCACCAAAAGTACAAAAAGAAAAGAAAGCCCCTTTTATAGAAAGAGAACATGAGGAAGTTTAGGCGGAATTTGGGGGAGGCTTGTATAAGTCGGAGGGAAAAAGCAGTAAGTGCAAATGCAAATGCAGTAAGTGTAAAAAGCTCAGTTATAGTATTCATATTAAGCTTCAAAAATACCTTTGTGCCATTTCTTCTCCTAAAAAATTTAGAATATTATTTCTTTGAAATGGAATCAAAATTTTTGAAACAGAATGTTTGATTTGTTTAGAGAAGGCTACCAGATAGGATGAAACGAAGAAGTTTAGATGAAAAAATGAGTGTCAGTTAAGTAAAGAAGAACTCATTAAATCCTCCAAAAGGGAAGTGTCATTTAAATACAAACATATCTTTGAAGGCAGTGAATAGTGGGTCTGTCAAAAAGTTTTCTCTGGACTTCATGAAGTGAAGAAGGTTAGAATCTAGTACCTCACTCACCACAAAAAGTACCGCGACTCTCATCCAGTAGATAAACTTGGGATGACTGAAGACAGCAAGAAAGCAAAGAAGAAGCCTCATAGCCTGATTAATCAGATTAAACAACATATTCGGTCTTTCCTGTGAAAGTTTCACATTATACCCGAAAGAAGATAAAAATAATGTTTTTTATCTATGGATCTAAACGCACATAAAATGCATTAGCTTTCTTTGGAAAAATATGAGGATGATGTTATCAGAAATTGAAAGATGGTATTGCAGTCAAACCTGTGACTTCCTAAGAATACCATTTGCATATTTTCAATCCGAAATTGAATCTATCCTTTAAAAAACTAGAAACGACACTGTTTGTGAGTGTGAAAAACTTAAAAATAAATTATCTTCGTGTGAAGATTCAGCGGAAAAGCTGCGCGTAGAGGAAGATTATGGGTTTCGCCGGGAGCGGGCGTAGTGTATATTAATCATTTTCTAATAATATAATAGTTTACTTAAATAATTGTCCGGAGGTATGGAAAATAATCTACACGAATGTGTAATATAATACTTTATTAATCAAAAAAACTATCGGTACGGAAGTGCTAATTACAATGATCAAAATTAAACAGAGCTAAACTAAATATGCCCGAAATAGTTTCACTTTTTATAATAGAATATTTTCACAAGTAAATTTTTCCCAAAACCACACATACGCTTAAAATCGACAAAAATATTTCTTTTTATACTATAAAGTCATAGAAAAAGTAGAGGATTAAGTTAACGTCAGTTTAAGTAGAAATTTTCGCTGCAACAGAAATTAACCTTATCTAATAAACTTTACACGAAAGCTAGATAATTTCGTATTTTAAAACTTTTTCGAAATAATTTTTCAGTGAAAAAGCGTCGTCTTCTATTAAGGTAATAGTATTTTGAGGAATACGAAAGTATAAATGAAATTGATAGTGTAAGCAGGAAAGCAGATAATCTAAGTCATTGCTCTTACTGTTATCATATTCACTATGATCTTTACCATAGTGCTACAGGAATTAAGGGAAGAATTTTCGTCCTGACATTTTCTTCATTAATCCATTCTTGAAGAAAATCCATATTTAATGTGCTTCTTTTTGTGGCGCCTTAAAATAAGCCGGTTTTTCAACATTTAAAGCAAGTTTTTCTTTTTCTTTTGTCGTATCGCGCATGTGGATGATATAGCAAGTAACTTTGGCGTAATTAAACATCTCTGGCTCAGCCAGAAAAATGTTCAATTTTCTTTTGTAAGACTTGAAGAACATATCATTCAAAGGATCCCGCCGCTGTCCTGGTTGACCATTTTCTCCATCCTTTTGTATTATTGGTTCAATTACAGAGTCATGAGTGCGTACCTTAACTTTAATCAGTTTATGCTGGGGATCATAAATTATTAATGGCAACAAAGTACTTCCGTGCATGAGTGTTCCAATGACGTATCCATGTTCTATTACTACTTTAATTGTCTCAAATGGTATGTTCAAAAAGTCATCTTTACGAGCTTCGTAAATAAAAACAAAAAGCTTGACAATATGAACCTGTTCCTGGATCGGCCTCTTCGGGGATCCGGGTAATACTGCAAAAATAAAGTAAAGCAAAGAAATTAATTATTCTATGAATTTTTAAATTATTTAAATAAAATATTAAATTATTTAATAAATTATATTTCTTATTTTACAAAAAGAACAATGAAAAGGTGCACATGACATTATATAAATTTCATCCATTACTTTAGAAGAAAAATGATTTGAAGACGATAATTTAAATGTTAAATTTCAACGTAATCTCATCTGGAAAAAATCGTTTGACAACTAACAAGGTCCCTTTCCAAAGACGTGTCTTTCATTTTTTAATGCATAAAAAAACATTTTTTTTACCCATGTTTTTTAAAATAAATTTTTCCTACTGTGGCTTTCTACCAAATTTGGAAAAATCTTCTATTTGAATAAATCACAGCTTATTTCTCCAGTGATAAAATTCTCTTAAACTCTACTGTTTACAATTTTGAAACTAAAATTTCCTGTGGCGAAAATCGTCGGAACAATTTTTCGCTCAGAAAACATTTTTTGAAAACAAAATTATATTTTAAGATTTTTTAGTTATTTTTCAAATTGGAAACAAGATAGTTGTAGGGAATAGTTTACCTAGAAAAACAATCCCTTATTTATTAAAATTCAATCATTTGTAACGAACTTGTAAAAAGAGCGGTCAGAAAAAACTAAATTGCAAAAAAGTGCTTAAAATTAATGTTTTTTATTGTGCATTTCAAGATTTTTCATACAAAATAATGTCTTTCATTTTAAATTACATCAGTTATAATATATTGATTCCTAAAATCATATGAAACATTATTTTTTCAGATATCTGACTTTTGACACGACAGCTACCTTAAATTCTTCAATTTTAATTATTCCAACTTGTTCAATGCAGAGAATAATTTATTATGATGCCGAATTAAAAAATTGTTTTTGGGATATTCAGCATAAAAAACTTCGTAGCGAGCTCTAAATATATTTTTTTAAATTTAAATGAAACAATAGAATTCTAATAAAAAAGAGAATAATGTTTTTATCGAATATGGGTGTGTCACATGGAAAGTTCTCAAAACATTTTACACCTTCTGGGAAAAGGATTTTTCGAAATATCATTTTTTGACCTAAAAACTCTTGAATAAAATTTCATAAAATCTTAGTTGAAATTTTACGCAGTAAGAACTTTTTTTAACCTTTTTATCATTTATACTTCTTGAAATTATTATCATCGTTATAACGCGAGTTTAAAAGTTGGCTTTGTCGGAACAGAATGAAAAAAAGATGTCTATTTTTTTAAATAATAAAAATTTTCATTTTTCATCCAGAAGTCAATCCGAATTTGAAAACTTATGCAATTTTATCAGCAAGATTTTTTTATTATTTGAATTTATCAGCTTTTTCCGTTAAAATCAAATTTCAAATTTTTGGTTTGAAAGTGAAAACGATTCATCGGGATCAAGCCCGTTATCCACATTTTTGTTGGCTGATACAACTTAAGGCAATTGAAACTTCTGTGATTACATTACTGTAAACAAGAACTAAAAGAAATGGCGATTCATCTAACAAATACTAGGACAAGTAGTTATTCGAAAAAATAGATATTACGGCAAATAACAACTTAATTAAATATAAATTTGTGTAAATGGGAATTGTTAATCATATAATTGATAGCAGACTACAATTTAAACAATTGAAATTAGTTTTCTTTACGAGATAGACTGAAATTTCCGTAATTTCAGTTGAAAAATCGTTGTTTACATTTGACCGGGTTTGAATAGGAATAAAAGTATTCATCAATTAAAAATGCATTGGAAATTACCTTTATAACTACCAAAGTCTTCAGAAGATTTCACAAAAGCAAATAAGATAAAACTCAAAATACCAAACTCGGCCCACATTTTTTTTTTTAATTAAAGAACACTTGTGGAGAATATTGATGATTGTCTGATGAATGATAAAGCACAAAATTTTAGTGTACTTATAATACTTTTTACTGAAGTTTCATTATAAATTGATTTTATTCCAACAATATGTTTTGCCAACACGGAAGCCTCAGTACTACTCAGGAATTGTAGGTTTTTCTTGTCATGGCAAAACATGGAGAACATGAGGAAAATTTAACTTCCTGACAAACAAAAAATGTGGAATCATTTATGTGCGTACCACGAAATTTGTTTTTCTTGAAAAACAGCAAAATCAATAAGCAACAAGAATTTATTAATTTTCTGCAATAAAATCAAATCCCAGCGCGTCCGCTTAATTTTTGAGAAAAAAATTTAATGAGTTACCAAGAAACTGACCCTCATATAACAAAAAATTCTAAGGTTTAATATATCTACTTTTAAATTTTTACGAAAGAATTTAACAAACCTATTTTCTCACAAAATCAACTTCTGTCATACATTAAATATAAGTTTTATCAAGAAAAAGTATGTTTCTAAGAGTAAATATCTTCGGCTCATTAGAGTCAAATATATGACAATCAAAAGGAAGGGAAACATGAAAGTGGTTCAAACAAACCAGCTATCACCTTGTTCCAGATGTAAAGAGCATTTCCTCGTTTTTTAAAATAAATTTTCCAAATTAAGACAAAGATTTCTGCTTTCGATTTAAACAATTTCTTCCATTTAATATTTCCCTGATTTTGCACATAAAATTGAAATTATTTAGCAAACTTTGTAAACATTTTTTTAAATAGCCATCAGCTTGTATCCCTCTAAAATTGAGTGCCTAAAGAAGGTTATTCTAATTTTATAGCTATTTTCTTAAATGCAAAAGATACTTACACGTATTTCTAAATAAAATATGTTAAGATTTAACTTATTGTTCGTGAACGTTTACAGATTTCTTTAGCAAAAAATGAACCACATAATATTAAAAGAAGATTATTTATTCGATTGATCTTTAAAAAAATGAAAAATTAAAATTTGTCAAATCGCCGCGATGATGTTACATTTTTATCTCTGTTGAAACAAGAAGAAGGCAATTAAAAATTCTGAACTTGAACTATTCTGTTTGTATTTTCGAATCACTGGCTTCCAAGTTCGTTATACACAATCAGTGTTTCATGTGCTACATTTCAACAGATTTCTGTTTACAATTAAATTTTTTTTTTTCAATTGTACATTTTGCTGTTTTTCCACAGCCAATTGCAATCAGTCAGTAAACATTGTAAAAATTATTCTCATTTTACTGAAGACTAGTTATAATAATTGAAAACTCGCTTAAAAATAGAGAACTTTAACAAAATTAAACTTTACAAAAAAGCTTAGAAAAATAAGGAATTTTTTCAATCTTCAAATGACATTGGATCAATGGTCTCCAAGATATTTATACACATTCAGGTTCTTCAGTTGCTACTTTTTAACAGACTTCTATCTCTCCCTTAAATTATTTTTTCCATATTAAATTTTTCTATTTTTCAAAAGAAAATTGAAATTATTTATTTCACTTTTTCAAACTTAACTAAATTTTAGTGATATTTTACAGATCTGATTAGCGAAAAGTGGACCACTAAAGATTAGTAAAAAATTGCTATTTCGATTAATCAAGATGTTTTCTAATTCAGTTGTCAAAACATCTCATTGCTGAGTGAGGATACATTACATTTTTCAAGACAATTTAAAGTATTTAGAAAAAGTTGATAAATATGGAAAAGTCAAATATTGAAAAATTGAATGAAATAACACGATGATGTAACATTTTCAACTTTATTGAAACTACAAGAAGGCCTAATTTTGATTTTGTAAACGCCAATTAGCCTATTTTTATTTTCTGAATATTAAAAAAAGTTTATTTATGTATTTACACAGTACGCGATTAGTTTTTTGAAAAAGAGGGAAACACCTACAGAACATAAACAAGTTCGAAGGTTTAATATCTGCATTTAAAGATTTTACAAAAGTTTTTAACAAACATAATTGCTAACGAAATCAGCATCTTTCATAAAATACATGCAAGACTTATCAATAAGGAGTACGTTTCTAAGAATAAATATCTGCGGCTCATTAGTGGGAGTAATAATCGAATGTCAGAAAAATTGAAAACAGAAAATGCATCAAACAAACCACCTTTCACTTTGGGCCAGATGTAAAGAGCAGGATTTCCTATTTTTTAATGAATTTTACAAATTAAGACAAATAAATTAAGCTTCAATCGGAATAAATATTTGTTGAATAGAAAAATATGCTTCTTTTATTGGAAACAGGTTTCCTTTGGAATAGGATATTGTAGGTTTTATTTGAATGAAAGAAAATTAACAAGAGGTTACTTTTAATTGAATAAATTTTTTCTGGGGCTGCACAGCATTTCTAAAATCATGTTGCCGTTATTAATAATGCTTTAGGGAAGCGAAAATGTGCGGAATGTTTTGGTGTGCTACACCGATAATTTAAAAATAGTTGTGCTATTGATCCATCATTTCGGATAATTTCTTAATTTATATTGAGTAAATATAGTAAAAATGTAAAAATTCTCATTGGACTTAATTATCCTACCGGCCGGTTCCAGCAACTTTGGTTAATTCATTGGTTAACTAACTTCGGGTTAAAGTTGACGCCATAGTGAAGGTTCGATTGTCTTGTTGAGAGTTCCACCACATTTTTGAAATACCCGATTAGCGATCTGTGATCTGTCATGACACGACCTTTAGAACTTCTTTTAAAAGCTCCATATTTCACAACGACGATCCACTTTGAGGTTAAAGGGCGATTAAGTCACCTTAAACGACCAATCTTGGCAGGTTAGTTTTAACGGTGGTTAATGCGAATTAAACGGCCATTAAAAAGTGGTGGAACGCGTAACTAGCTTTAACGGAGGATTAACTTTTTAACAGAGGTTGATCGAACCGAACCAAGTCTTTATCTCTTTTTCAATTTTTATATTATAAATTAAATACTCCTGAACAATTTGCATTATTTGTCCTCAATTCGATCTATGGCGAACTTTTTTCAATTCTAGAGGAAGGAAAGAATTCGTTAACCATCCTTCCTGAAATCGATTATTCCATTTTTACGGCAAATAACGATAGATACGTGAAAAAACTATAAAACATTAATGGATCGTGCGGAAGAGCGGAGTTCACGTCAACAGTCAATTCAACGATCAGAGAATCATGATCCCGGTAATCCCG
>JAWWLR010000034.1:109666016-109684865 GCA_035041075.1 Acraspis erinacei
ACTATTCTTATTTCATGCAGCAATCTTTTTCTAAAAATGGCTCTTATTATTCTGCTTGTAAACTCTGGATAGTGAAGCGTAAAATGCTTTTGCACGGTTTGCGTGTGTAGGGTAACGTTATTCTTTAAGAACAAAATAATCCTTTTATTTTAATTTTTATATAATTAAAAACAGATCCTTTTATTCTTTACTTAGATTTTTGGTTTTTCCTTTTGCTTTGCGTAAAGATTTTTTATTTCGTTTTGTCAGTCTTCATAATACTGACTTCTTATTTTATCAATAAACACTTTAGGAATATTATTTTGTTAATTTGATCATAGGAAATTTATTTTTGGTTTCACGAGAGAGACTTAAGTTTCTGTACATTGAGAAACAATTATTTTTATAGAATTAAGATCTTATTATTACATTGTAGTCGCTAAACCTCTCCAGATTTATAAAATTTTGTTATGTGCAATTTAGAGGGACCAAAGATATTCATCGCGCATCGGTATTATCAGTAAGATATTATCGAAAAATATGATTTTCATAGTTATTAGAAAAAATAGGGAAAATGGAAAGCAAAAAAAATTATGATACACCAATTGGGTTCAAAATTGTTTATTTATTTCAAGAATAGAATGATATTTCACTAAAATTCCAGTTTTCCTTTAGAGATCCTGTCGAGTTCAGTGGGGATGTCTCCTATTCTATTTATTTTTTCATCATAAAAAACAAATTACTCCACCCTAAAGTTCCATTAAAATAATATATAAAATTTTACAGAGGATACTAAAAAGCTGATCCTTCGAAACAGAAACCAAGGTTGAGGTTTAATGGTGCCCCAAAAATTTCAAAAAAAATTCTAAGAAACATCATTTCAATCGAAATCACGTTAAAAGACTTATGAGCAATTCCATGAAAAATCATTTCAACAATTTCAGATATCGTTAGTAATTTTGATTTAAATTCTAAGATATTTTCTTTAAGGTGTTGAAATTAAACCCCTAAAATTATTTTTGGAAAGAATCAAAAAGCTTAGGAGATATTCAAAATGCAAAATGTTGGTCCTTTTTTTCTTAAACTTTAATAACTTTGGAGATTTTAATGATATTGAGTATATTTTTTATAAATTATTCGTAAGAGGAGGCAGTATTGAAAATATATTTTTTGAAGAACAAAATTTCAAAAACTTTTTGGATTCTTCAAAAACTAATTTAAAAATTTTCAAATTTTTAAGATCACGTAAGTGTTTTGATTTTTTTTTAAATTATTTTAAGGTTTTCTTTCAACAAATTAAAGATTTGATATTAGAATCTTCATCAAAATTACTGAAAATAACTGAAATTCTTCAGATAGTGACAAATATATAAGATTAAAAAAGGAAAGAGGAAAATAGGCATGGAAAATTAAAAAGTTTAATAAAAGAATGTAATTTTTTAAAACTTTCTGTAAAATGTTTGCTATTTCAGATTTAGAAGCAAAAGAAAAAGTATAATTTGGCGTTTTTCTACAGCTGGGGGAACAACAATCCAATAACTTCCGAGACCTATTTAGACATCTGCATTCCTCCCTAAACCTAAACGGGTTAGAATTTTTATAAAAATGAATTATTGATAGAATTTTTAACTAAAAAATATTAGTATTTTAGTATTTTAATACTGGAATAGTAATAGCCCAGGTAGAAGAGTTTTACAATATTCATAATATTGACTTCTTTTTGCATTAAGAATACTGCTGGCACAGCCTACGAAAAAGGGTCTTTCCAGGTTATTAAGTATGTAAAACGCATTTTTTTGCCAAAATGATTTATTGAGAAGACTTGAGCAAAACTCAAAATTTTTTATAAATGATTGTGACCCATTCTGGAAATATATTTGAAAAAAATTGTCATGCGTACACTTAGGTGCCCGATGGCATTTTGAAACAAAGATATTTCAAAGCCTATTCATGACTCTTCAAAGAACCCCTTTAGAATAATGGCTAAGAAACTAATTTTAAAGTTTGATCTGCACTTTGGAACCTATTAGTATTCTAAAAAAAATATTCTTCATGTCAGCTAAAGTAGCCGAAATTTTGAGTAATTTTGAAAAAAAAATCAATGAACTAGCCCTTAATTTATGACCCTGAACAATAGGGCGAAGGCTGTCAAACTTAGAAGGCCAACATTTGCAAGTTGTGGCTCGTGTTCGGCAAGAAAAATTTTCCTTCTTAGGCACTTAAACTACATTGAAGTCTCCTACCGTTTATTAAACAAATTTTATTTTTCCTGCTGTTTTGAAGAAACTTTTAATCTGTTTTATATGAGGATTGAACTATTTTCTTGATAATTTTTTATTTCGAATAAAAACCTGTTTCTTCCTTACTCGAAAATTAAAAGATTTAGTAGAAAGTTAAACCATTTTATTGAAAATAATATGCAAGTGGACAATTCTCAACCACATTTCAGTGATAGGAAATGTAAAGTTGAAACACGGAATCGAACTATGGTCAGGAGTAGACTATGGGTGAAATGGTAGCCAAGGAGTCGGTTTGATTATGAATGATGAATCAGATCAGCATCCCAAGGAGTATAAATTTGTATCTCTTAGATTATTGTAGGTTTGAATTAGAAATAATATATATTCTTAACTCTATTCTAATTAAATTATTCCATAAAAAAATTTGAGTTTAAACATTTTCTATTTTGACAACTTCTTATTTTAAATTTGTCAATTTCAAATCTTTCAAATTTAAGTTATTCAATTGTACAACCGTTTAGAAATAATATAGGTTCCATTCATTATCTACAATTATTTCATTTTAAATATTCTCCATTTAAAGTCGTTCAATATTTTAAAAACTCTTAATATTAAAGGTCTTATTTATTAATGGATTTTTAAATGATTTATATTTTCGATATGAGAAAATAAAAATCACTCTTGTTAAAGTTAATTTATAGTTATGGATTAGCAAGTTAAAGGAAGTTGAACTCATCTATGTAAATAATAAAAATCTTATTATTTATCAAATTGATCATATACAGCAACCAACTTAAAAATAAATTTTTGTCAGTATTATGAATTTCTGTAGTTATTCGATAGTAATAAAACGTGTATATATAATAATACTCTGAAGCAATAAAATTCCTAAAAGCTTTTACCATTAAAAACCTTCATGTCCTTTTACAAAGTTACTTTTGCAAACACAGGAACAATGTTATCAAATTTTATGCATAAAAAGAACCATTTTATTACTGTTACATGCTTACAAAGTCTGCAAGAAACATGATTTATAGCTAACTCGCACTGATTGTTCTATTTTTTCAATTTTGGTATTTTTTATAAATTTATTTTTATTTAAGTATTATATAATAGTTTGAAGAGGTATAGGCTCCGAATTACCTAAAAATGGGATACTTACATAATTTGATTCTACTCCTTAAAAATTTATTTAATAATATTATAGTATACACTAAATTTAAATTTGATGTCTTCCAACATTCAACTGAAATTAATATCTTTCATATTTTTCTACAAATTTTTATTGTGCTAAATGCTAAGCCGTAAATTTATTTTGTGTTTCAGGTACGTATGACTCACACAGTGGATTATTTTCTATTAAAAACAGAACTCGATGATCGTATCGGTAAGTGAAATATGGTATTGGACAGTTTCGAGCCCCTTTAAACAAAAGTTTTTAAATTTTAAACTGATTTCTTTCAGTTGAATGCAATGCAATTTTCAAATAAAAATCAGGATTTCTGATCATCTGAAAAGCCTAGAGAATCCGAAAATACCAAGGAATATTATTTAAAGTCAGGTATTATTATTTAAATTTTTGGACGTTAGAAACGCATTGATCAAATAATTTATTATATTCTTATTATTATTAATTTATTTTAATATTTAATAGTGATATCCAATATATTCAAGAATCTTTTGCAATCATTATTTTGCGAAAGATTCCGAAATCAAGCGTATGTTATTGAAATCCTTAAAAGCTTGTACAATTAATTAATTAACCTTTATGCGAAAAATTAGGGATAATAAATGCAATAAACTGTTCTTGAATTTCATAAATGTTCACATTTATACTAATTTTGAACTTCAGTTATGTTCACTCTCTTTATCAATATCGGCATTGACAAACAATTGAAAAGCTTTTAATATTCATATTGCTCAATATTAATCAATTATAGTTTAATCTTATTTCAGTAAATTTTAACGCCTCTTTTTTTTCGAGATTACATTTTTTGTCCACCCCGAGCAGAAACGACGAGCTTTTTCAAAATGTAAAGAAAACTGTTTGGATTGGAAACATACCTCGATAGTGTTTCATAAAAAATTTATAAAGCAGCTAAATAATTAATTTTATTGACGCCTTCAGAAAATAAACATTTGATTCAATAGTAAAGTCTTTCCAAAGAGTGAATCACTATTGTGGATAATTTTACATAAATGATATAAAATATTACATATTGTTTATGAACTTCTCTGGTATAGTTTTTATTATATAAGGAATAATATACAAAAAAGTTGTATGAGAAATTATATCAGCATGTTCGCGAAGTTTGAGAAATTTTTCTTACAACATTTTTCTTATTGATACAACGTTCTCCTTCTCAAGGCTTCAAGTGTTATTTAAATTTGTATTATGAAGATTCGTAAAAGTAAAAAGTAATACAGAGAATATTTTAACGAAGTAGAATTTAAATTCAAAATTAGAAAATATATTTACCAATAGGTTTAGGGAAAATCACTAAGGTTAAACACAGTGGGACCATCATGTTCCTTATCTTCTTCAAATAAGGGAAACTTGTAAATAAGATCGCTATGTAACCCAATATTTTATTGAAAAAAATTGGGAAATTCAAAATCATCTCTCCTTTTTTTAATTTTTTGCAACACCAAAGTCACAACGCGTCGACTTAATGTTCTGGTAGAAAAAAAAATAAGATGACTAAGAAACTGATACTTTCAGAATAGAAACAAACCCATTCAGCACAGTAAATTGTATTTAATTTTCAAGATATCCTGTCAATATCTTCAAAATTTTTTATGATTTTCTTTTAATACCCCAAGAAATTTTCCAAACATACCAACATGCAATTTCGAAACCTTCTTTCGATAGGACGATATCTTCTGTTCTTTCATTGGATTAGAAAAAATAGATGTTTTTGCAAGTAGCATGAAAACCTATGTGTTTGAGTATAAATTCTGTGACCTACTGCGTGTTTAAATAATCGTTAAAGACAGCAAAATAATGTTTTTTTTGTTTATTGCCATGCACCAATTTGTTAGAAAGAAAAAAGCTTTGTAAAATTCAGCACCTAATAAGTATTTTTTTGCATGTGTGTACAAAGCTAGTAAAAGGTAAAAAAAAATTTGATACCAGTAAAAACATAATTACCGTTACCAACCATTTTTAACCTTTGCCGATAGTGTGTTTTTTTGCAATGATGTTTATTAGTTATCCCAAGAAGTTATGTGTTATTAAAAAAGTGTATTTTTTTCAACAAAACTTCTAGATGTTTGGCTGGAAGGATATAAAAAAATGATAAAGATGACTGATTAACCGATCTTTCGAGAATGGAAACGAAAAGTCTATGGTTTAGTATCTGTTTTTATCATTCTTAAAAAATATTTTAAGGAACATCATTTTTTAGAAGTTCCTCCTGATTAGTTAAAGACATAAGAAATTTTATCAGACAAAAACATATTCATGCAAATTATCAGCTTATTAGAGACAAATATTTATAAATAAAAAAGAAGAAATAAAACAAGCCGGCCAACCAACCCACCTATCAACTTTCTTCTTATTTTTTTGTTTCTTTCTCTTCATTTTATTGGACAAGCATCATGTTTAAGGTTAGTTTCTCCTCAAAAGTTGTCAATTGGTTCTAATTATTTTTTTTCGAGGCTCGTGGCGCTTCTATGAGGGAACAGGTTACAGAAAATATTTTTAACTTAAATAAAGTAAAGTTGAAGATACGAAGTCTGTACATAATGCTAGCTTTTATTTTGTTTGGAAATAACTTTTAAATAATTTATGCTGGTTCAGGTAAAGTATCCTGTTTGCTAACGTTTCATAGTCTTCATCAAAAACAATAATTTTTATTGTATATTTTTATTTAACTTTTACTAAACATTGCAATTTGGCAAGTTCAAAAATAATTTTTTAGTGAAGATTTATGTTCTTAGTCAATTATTCAACTATTTGGTTAAAAAATCTTATTTTTGCTAAACTTTTATATTATTTATATAAAAACTCAACAATCTTCTTGAAAACTTATCTGTTTTGTTCTAAATTGGTGTTTTTCAGAGAAAAATAATTTCCTTGGTTCAAAATTAATCTTTCTGGTTGATATAATTTAATTTTGTTGTTGAAATTTGCACTTTTTTTTGTATAAAATCGTTTTTTCAACTGAAAAAGAGCATTTTCATTTTGAGTTTAAAATTTACGTTTTTTAGTTAAAGATGCAACTATATCGTCGAAAATTAATGTATTTTGTGAAAAGTTTGACTTGTTGGTATAAAGTTAATCTCATTGCTAAAAAATCCTCTTCCTGAACAAAAATATATTTATCTGATTGAAAATGCAACTAATTAAATATTCTTTTGTTTCTTGACAAATAATTCTTTTAATTAAAAATATAAGTATTGTGTTTTGTTTAAAATATTGTATCTTTTTGGGGAGAAATTAATCTAATTTGTTAAAAACTCATCTGTGAATCTTTGAATTCATTCTTTGCCTGAACACATGATCTTTAATTTTCCTTTTTGGACTGAAAATTTAACTATTTGTTGAAAATTCATATTTTAACTCGAGAAATTCACCTATTTAGTTTAACATTCATTATTTTATTAAAGGTATACAATTTCGTTGACAAAGTAATTTCTTTCCTCGAAAATTTGTCTTTCCTAGCAGAAAAATAATCTTCTCAAAAATTCATATTTTTTGTTGAAATTTTACCCATTTGTTTAAAGGTTCATTTTTTAGCTAGATATTTATTATTTTAATTCGAAACTTATTGCTTATACTGACAATTTGACTGTCTTGCTTTCAGTTTTCAGTGACTTACTTTTTTGGGTTTTGGATCACAAATTTTACCTCAAAATTAAACACTTGAAATTTAGGATCCAAATGGCCCAAAAAATGGCCTGTCAAATTTTATCTAAAATTTATGACTAGAAACCTGAAAAATTCCATTGTTATGTTGGCCTCAAGTTTATGATAAGAAATTCAGAAAACCACCTAGTTCTAAATCTCGTAGCTATCTGATAATGTAGTGATTTCGAAATAAATGTTGGTGATTTTGATGAAAAATTAATTTTTTTAAATTTTGATCTAAAATTTTTTATCAGAAACCCAGGAAATTCCTTTTTTTCTGATTTTTACAAGAATTAGCCAATTTCTTAAATTTTCAAATAATAAGAACCTTTTGCATCAAATAATTTCATAATTTTTATTTTTATTTTTATTCTCAATTTATGATGAGAAATATGACAAATCTTTCTGGTTGTGAATCTCGTAAAAATATGATAAGTTATTGAATTTTTTAAAAATTAGACGACTTTGATCACAAACTGTTAATTTTTTAATGAAATTTTCATTTTTCCTTTTGAAATGATTTTCTGAGGCAGGCTTCCTAATGATTTTAATTCCAAATTGTCATTTCAAAATTTCTCATTCATGTCAATCCGAAAATCTTTTTCGGAAGCGCATGATTTAAGATAAATAAATTGAATAGAAATCAGAAAAATATTAATGGAAAATTTCAAGCGAATTTAAGTAAGTGAAGCCTTGGGAGAGATAACGTTGGATCAATAAAGACATTCATTTAAAAAATGCGTTTTTAAAAATTTTATTGGTAAAACTTGATCTTTGTCGAGGCTTTAAGTGTTTTTTTACATTTGTCTCGTATCTACTGTTAAAAATAAATAATACACAGTAGACGGAAAAAAATTAATATTTAAGCAAGAAAATGTAATAGATTGTGTTAATAAATATAAAATATAATCAGGACTAAATTGATTGACTTAAAGAAAGTTCGCTACTAAAAGTTGTAGCTTAACATATGATTTAAGATAGTTTATATGTCATGAGAAAATTTTTATGAATTTTTAAATTCAAGAACTGAAGAGAAAATACTAGCAGTATGAAATCTAAACCTTTTTTTTCTTGGCTCAAATGATTAGATTGATATAACCATTTTTACTTAGCTCACTTATACTTGTATTTTTATCGTTTCAGATATTTATCCTTTAATATTTGATATAATTCAAAACAGCATCTTATGTCTTTAAACAAAATTTTATGCTAATAATGCATACTTTGATCTTTTGTCGCATAATTTTGTATGTTATTCAGTTTGTCAAAGAATAACCCAGACATTTTAGAATTCAAAAAACACTATCCTTAATGATAGTTTATTACGTTGAAAATGGCACTTCCCATAAATGCAAATAATGGCAAATATATTTTATGAAAAACTACTACTCAATCAAAGCAAATTTGGGATTTTATCACTACTGATAGGCGTAACACTCTCAATTTTGAGTTTAAAAAAAAGTTATTGTGAAAATGTATTGCATTTACTAAAAGGTTATGGAATAACTTGAGTAGAAATGGTAACAGGGATCCGACAGGAAGCCCGTCGAATAGAACGTAAAGAATACCGTGAACTTAAAAAGTCAAATCAAGTGAAAAAATTCTCGCCAAGAAAGTAGATAAGATTTCAATAATAATTGATGCTACAATCTCCCAGCAGTTGTTTTATTCTTTAAACCACGTGGTTATTTGAGGCGAGGAAGAAAGAAATGAAAAGATGAATGCACAACATCGTACTTTGATTTAAAATAATAATTATCCTGGCATTCCGTTTTTACTGTGTCGGTAGTTTTTCTTCAATCCATTCACGTTCCAAAAGAAGTTTCACTTCCAAAATTGATAGAGTTTTCTGGGAAACCTATTCTTTCAGAACATAAATGTGAGATTTGATATCTTTGCTTATAATTGTTAATGATCATTTTAAGAAACTCCACTTCTAAAATAATCATTGAACATGTCTGAAAAAATATGCAAAAAGACTTATTACAGTAAATTATAGTGACATAGCCTATTTACACAAGTTTCGCAATCTCCATTAAACTGACTGCTTGTTGTATCGATAAGGGATTTGAAAATATTACACAATAGCCTTCTTTCATTAAAATTTTCAATCGTTCACTGATCTTAGGTCTATAATCTTTCTTTGTATAATATAACAAAACCTATAAAAAGACCTATAGCCGCCAACACAAAAGTAGCTATTCGTTGTATGTTTTGTAAACATTCATCACAGCTTTTTGCAGCGTCGTGTCTGGGATGCTTTAATGCTGGATTGAACTGAGGAGGGGAAAGTAATCAGCCACCCTTCTTCAGATATTCTTCAATAATTTGTATTTGACTTGCTCAATGAAGCCATGTATGAGCCAATGTTTCTATTGCTGAATGAAATCTGGATGCAACTTAACCTCTTTTTGATTTACTGTTGAAGGATTTCTTCTAAGGATAACCATTCATTTGGAATAAATATCTTTATCGTTTTCTGTTTTCACAGAATTTCCCTTATATATGGAGCTAGACAATCTGGATTACTCTTGTACTTGCGTTTATACTTAGAAGACTATGGTTCGGCCTCCTGCCATCTTAAGAAATATCTAAGTCATTCCTTTCTATCAGCTAAAAGGACATACGATCTAGATTTGTCTTTTTATTGTGTCACATGCTCAACAATCGAGGATTCAGACTTCTCTCATCTTAATAATGAGCTGTTCCATCCATTTAGATTATTCGAATTTACTTATCAGACTTCTTTTTTAGAAAAGGAGGAGCAGAACGAGATTTAGATCGAGTGCTCGAACGTGTCTGGGGATGAAGTTCTCTTCTTTCCACGTCTAGTTTTTCTCAATCTTGAGTTTGTAACAGTTATAAACCTGAAAACTCGGAAACTTTTTGATTCAGTTCTGGAAGAACTTCCAGAAGACCCTAAAGAGGAAGTAGACGAAGATCTTTCTCGACGACCATGCTTTTTGATTTAGCGTCTTAAACAATCGACTTCTTTTAATAAAGTTCTAAATCACAATTTTTCTTTGAAAAATGGCTGGACAATTTATAATTAGATTTTTAATCGCATAATTACGCATAATGATCAGATTTTCAATGGATAACTCAGAAATTTTCAACATCAGAAAATGTCAACCTTAGTGATAATTAAATAAAATAGACATGCGGTTAAATTGAGTTTAAGAAAAATAAGACTTGTGACAATTGGAGATTCAGATAAATGAAAATTACGACAAAACATAACTTATAGCAAACTAATTGTCAAAGAAATAAAATTTAGGTTGTTTTTGACAAGGCATGAGCGTAACTTTTTTTAAATTTGGAACAAAGAAAATTCTTATTATTTAAACGATTTCCTTATATATTATTTGAATTTCGCAATTATTTGTATAGCACCCTGGGTACACAATGAGGCATCCGATTTATTTATTATTTATTTATTTAGAAAGATTAAAATTACTTGTTAATGGTTCAAAACTTTTGAGGAAAATTACATTTTCCTTGTAATTTGTCTGTCTCTTTTGTCCTACTGTTGGACCAACAGGTTAGGAGGGCAATCTATATTATCATCTCTCTAAATCTGGCTTAGTGAAAATTTTACTGATTGAATGTTTGACTAATTAAGCGATAACAAATTCACAAGTTTTTTCACTGATTTCAATGATTGAAAATATTGAATAATGCATAATTCTTTAGTAATTTCTAATGCTAATTAAATAGTGCACTTTTCTTGTTGATTTATTTTAAGCTAAATGTTGTACGTGACGAATTTTGTGGCAATTCTTGATCTACTCACATTAGAATAATTATTTTTACTGTAAATAAAGTAAGATACAGCATGTGTGTAAACAATGCCAGCTTTTTTCTTTTGTCACAATTACTTGTAAATACCTTAGGTTTGTAGACATAATACAGAAAGTTTATAAAAGTTTTACAATCTTCACAATACTAACTTCTTCTCATATTTACCTTGTTGCAGCAAAACCACTTCACTAAAACTCCAGTGTTTCTTTAGAAATTCTGTCGAATTTAGTGAAGGCGTCTGTCATTATATTTATTTTCTGCGACACAGAAAACAGATTACGCCACGTTTATGTTCTATTAGAAAAATATATAAATTTGAGAGTGGTATTTCGAGGTTGATTTTTATTATAAGAATTGTAAGAAAGATTTTGAGAAAAATCATTTCCATTGAAATGGATACGAATATAAAATTTAAAAAATAGAGAGAGAAATTGAAAAGTTTAAGAAAACAACGCGATTGTGAAACACTTTCGAAACTATTAAATTAATAAAAGTCAGTATTGTGAAGATTGTGAAACATTTGTAAATAGGCTATTACTTTTTCATTGTTTAAATGCTAAAATATTATTATTTCGTTAGTCGACCACTCAATCACTCTTTTTCAATTAATAAAAATTTTCCTGATTTTGTATGTTTTTATATATACATGTATTTATTTATGTGTTTATGCATCTGTGTATCTATGTATCTATGAAAAGACATTGTGTTAGCAACCGGATAATAAATACAATTTTTTCTTTTCTCTGTCCCGAGCAGAAAAATTTTACATTCTTATCTCAGTGAGCAGGAATTGATTTAATACAAAAATTCACTTTTACGGACTTCATGAAATCTCTTTGTTTTTGGGCTCACTTACTGAGAAAAAAATTAGTTTATTTCGGGGTCTATCTATTGTGGTCATTTGTAAACACGACGACTTCAAAAGGAATTATCTGACTCAATCGACCCCATCGTTTTGAAAAATAAGAAACTATGGGTTTAGTAATTATTCATTTTTGACGCACAGTTTTAATTTTATCAATGGCAAATGCTTTTTGAAAAATAACATATTCTATTTTCCAGTAAAACTTTACGAGATAATAAAAAGATATTACGAATCAAAATTCTTCATTTAAAAAAAAATCTGCAAACTTTATTAACACTATTTTTTCTATCATAAAAAACAACAAAAATGCAGAATTTAATTTCTGGAGAAAGACAAATGTTACAGTAATCGAAAGTTTATATTTAAAAACATATCACAGAATACTACTTTGTTTCTCTCTACTCGTGTAGGATTTAATAAAATTATAACTGCTGAATGCTTATATTTTAGTGACATGAATAAAGCACATAAAGTAATTTAATCTTTCATTTTGACCAAACGATTCTCAAAGAAAATTCAACGAAGATTTGCTTAATTCCAGAAGAAGATTTATGTAAGATATTGATTATGCCGTTTTTAGAGAGAAAAATAATTAAACAGTATTAGAAAACAAGATTTTTCAAATAAAAAACCATATAATATATATTTCTCAAGCCTTTTCTAATGACTAGAAAGTGTACAATGCATTTGAAATTCCACAAGGAAAGGGATTAGGAGATATTCGCGTTTTGTGAACAAAGAAAATTTTATGTTTGAATACAAAATTTAACACGTTCTATTATAGCAGTTAATAGCTTTAAATGCGTTTTTCCTATAAAGTGGGTTCCCTTAAGATTAGTCAAAAACGTGTCAGACCTGGTATATATTTATCAACTAGATTGAAAATAAAGCCAAAACAAGAAGCGCGCCTCCGACGGAAATCTGGTGGTTCAGCAATATACATGTTCCCATAAGTCCGGTACTGATGGTAGAACTCTCGGTTCAGAGGATCCGGTGATCGAATGTATTCTGGTATTCCGACAAATTCAAGGGTCCTTTTGTGTATCTTAATTCTCATAAATCTATCGTTTACATCACCCATAAATGGGACCAAGATGAAATCATCAAAGAGTGCTCCGATGATGTATTCACCTTCTATTACTATCAAAAATCTACGGTTTGGTATGTCCCTACGATAACCACCCTCTTCTTCGTAATCACTAACTGGAAGACAAATAGGAATGTCCCTTCTCCGCCAGTCCCTTTCCGGTGATCCTGGAGGACTAACTAATTCTGCAAAAATTAAGTATAAGGGAGAAAATATTGATTGTATTTTATTGATTGATTGTATTGATTATTAAAGTATTAAAATTTTTAAAAATCAGATGAGATGACAATCAGACGTAAAACCCTATTCAACGTCCAATAATCAAGTTAATAAGAAGAATTCCTGAAAATAAGTCCAAGAATCCAAAGAACAAATTTGGACAATCACCATATAATTTTCCTATTTAAATTTTACAAAAAGTAAAAATCCTAAAAAAGAAAACAAAAGAATTATTTTTTGGACAAAATTAAAATAGAGGAAAGAAAAGTGAGAAGGCTTCTTCTTCTTCTTCCCTTCCTTCGCTTTCTTTTTTTCTTTGATAATTTTATTTTTGTTATAAAAACACAATAAATAGAAATTTGTAAAAAATAATCATCAACATTTCGGCACTTATAGAGCACCATTATCAAGGCCAAAATGATTTGAGTAGGTAGGAACAGCAAACAAACTACAATTTGGTTGGTTGTTTTCTCATTTTTCTTTCTTCTTTTTTATTTTCTTCAAAAAAATTCATTTTGTTCTTCTATTTTTTAGGAAAATTTCTATCTTTTTTCAAAATTGTGACAGCAACATTTTATGGTTCTTGTCTAAATTTAGTCGTTGGTTTCTTGGTTTTATTTTTCAGGAATCCTGCACATTTATTAAATTATTCTTTTAGCTTAGCTTTTATTTCCTAGAAAATATTAGGTTGTAAAGAAATATTCTCGAAACACATCAGACGAATTTCGCGAAACTTGTTTACCATAATTTATAATTAATCTCATTTCATAACTCAGATCATAATCATAAAAAGATGCAATGTTACCACACCACGCAAACAAAGTCTATTGACTGCAGTTACGAAATGAAATCATCAATCGACAATTCCGGTTCAACACAAGTAAATTCTACCATGCTAAGCCTAAAAAATTCGTGCACCTTTTAGTAAAAAATAAGAAATGTTCAAATTTTCAGTTTAAATGTGTGGTCAGAGTTTCGAAAAATCCGCTTGTTTCAAAGTCGTGGAAATCTGATAATTTATCAAATGTTTCAAACAATTTAGCCACATTAATAAAAATATTGAACTTTTTAATTTTGACATATTTATGATCATAAGCCACCCACTTCTGCATTTCGTGAAAAATGTTGATCTTAAATTTTAACTAATTGACTCAAAAATTTATAAAGATTTTTTTTCCTTTCCTTTTACCCTCTTTCAGCTTAAGAATATATCTATTTTAAATGTATCAAAATAATTACAATTGAAATCAATTTACAAGACGTGGTTCCTGTTAGTTTTATTTGAAAATTGTCATATCAACATTTCGAATTCATTTAAATTCGAATTTTTTTCTTCAGGGGCATTCGCGAGAAATAAATTAAATGCAACCCAAAAAAAATTGATGTTCGATTTTAAGCTAATCGAAGAAAGTGAAACTTTGATAGAGATAAAGTTGAATTAACAAATCGAAATTTATTAAAGCAAAGTTTCTTGGCTCAAAAATCGGGACAAGTAGTGAAACAATTATGATAAGTGAAGATATTTGATCAAAACACGCCACTATTGACACAACTTTATCTTTCTAGAGAATTTAAGTATAAGTATTAAGTATAAGTTTATAATTTTGAAATATTTCGTATAGGAAATAAAAATTCGACAATTAAAAATTTATTTCAAATTATAAAAATTGTATTTACCTATATGTTCAGGAATAACCAGTAAGATGAAACTTAGAATCCCAAACTCGGCTCGCATTTTTTCCAAATACGAGGCACTTGTGGAGAATGTGGATGTGTGTACAAAATTAATATTTTTCTTAAATTTTCAGGGCAGATGTACTAGCTGGTATTTCGCGCTCGTTTTTTAATTATTTTTATTTCAGTAATGTGTTTCTCCCACACTAAAAGCGCAGAAATATTTCAGATTCATGATCTTGTTCCGCAAAGAAAAGACCTAAAACATAGTTCAAAATAAGAAAACAATTCTTAGTACACTAGCAATTCTTCGCAAGATAACAAGTCATCTTTCGATATAAAGAAAAGTTAGATTCAGGTATAAACATAGTGTGCCTTATGTTATTCGAAAAAAATGGAAATTAAAAAGCACATCTTAATTTCTTAATGTTCTCCCATAAAAAAATAATTTTAAATAAAAAAATTATGAAATTGACGGAGAAACTTACCCTTTCAGAACGAAAAGGAAGTCCAAGCTTTAATATTTCTATTTAAAATTTTTACGAAAGATTTGGCTATAAATCATTTCTCAAAAAGTTTCAGCATATAGTCATCAAAGCTATCTCATTTTTTCTTCTTAATTATTTCCATTTCATTATTACTTTTATCTCATACTGAAGGCGAATAAAGACTTCTGATTTATAACACTGTTATTCAAAGTTTGAAAGGATTACTATGATTGATTACGGAATAGAATAATCCGTAATATTGCTGAAAAATATGATAAAATTTTATATTTTAATAATTTATCAAACAGCATGTCACTTTAATGTTGGCGAGAAACTTATTATTTTAGAACATAAACCTAATATTTCAGTTCTCTTGGAAATTTTTTTTAAATAATTAAAAAAAATAATATCTAAGAAAACATCTTTTGTGGGTAAGTTTAGTCACTATGACTTGTAAATACGTTAGGTTGGCGGAGATGACATGACCTACTCACAAAAGTTTCACAATCTTCATTATACTGACTTTATATTGTATCAATAAAGGCTCTGAAAATGTTGCTCAAGGGCGTTTTACCATTAACATTTTATGTTTGTCGCCAGTCTTACTTTTATAATCTTTCTTTAAATAATGTAAACCAGAATAAATTTTGATGTGAAGAATTTATATGACTGTTTAATCGAAACCATTCACACGGAGAAACTATTGGTTGTAAAATTTAGTATTATAATATTTATTTTCACATGAGTTTCGTGGTAAGCTAGAATATAGTCGAAAAAATAGTATTTTGCGACAGCGACAAGAATAAATACTTTTTATATTTCAATAAAAAATATAGTATAATCTAATAATTACCAACAGGTTTAGGGAATACTACCAAGACGAAACGAAGACTGAATTTACAAAGAACAAAACTTTTGTGAACCAAAATAACTTTTTATAACAAACTGATATAAATAATAAATATTTTTTTCGATGAGGATAATAATGCAATTTCTTACGCTTATACTATTTTTTGTTTATTTTAATTTTTTCAAATTGCTAACATGTTACAATTAGATATCAACACCTTATTAAAGGATTATAAACTAATATGAAATATGAAAACTGCTTCAGGTTATACGAAGTTTGCAGCTACATCATATTATTGTAGATATTACTTTTTCCAAGCAATGTTAGATAAGAATTTTATTGCAAACAATATTATATTAATAAATAATTATTGTTGATGAATCAAGAAGCTATAAGTCGTTAAAGATATTGGACATAACGATTAAGCTAGAGATAACTTTTAAAAAAATTATCTGATACAAAATTTCCTACAGTTAAGTACATTATTATTATTCTTTGTGGCTGCGAAATGTTTTTCTAACCATATGGTTTTAAGAAAGTGTTGATATAAACACGGTGTCAAGTCGAAACTTGTTGCCTGCTCATAATAAAATTTGACATCCGAGAACGGTGTGGGCTACAAAAAATGTATTTTATCAACTAATATTATGCTTAATTTGTTTAAATAAATTGCTTTTAATAGTGAAATACAATTTTCAATTGAATATTTATTATTTCTAAGTCTATCTCCATTCTTTTATTTTTTTAAATCGCACATATGGATGATAAACCAGATTTTCCTGACCTGGAATATCTCTCATAGTGAAAGGTTCCAATTTATTCTCAAAAATTTAAATCGATATTTCCGTGGAATAGAAAATCAGATTACACCACCTTATTTTTAAAAATTTTTTATAAATATTTAATTAAGTAGTTTCATCATTACTATTTTGCTTTCTCTTAACCTTTAAGAGAAGAGTAGCACGATTTTTTTTATAACGTGCTGTTAAAGATTCAATTTATATTTGCATCATATAATGATTTGAACCTATTGTTTTATTTATTTTTTAAATTTTATTATTGGCAATGGTGATCATCAGCAATTTTAATAAATAAATATTAGGATTAATGGCCATTCGGAATAATGAATATTAAGGCTAATAATAATCTGGTAAAATAGAAATCCGTTCAAATTGAAATTAGAGAATATGAAACTTATCGAAAATATTAATTCAGATAAATAAAATTAGGGTTAAATAGAAATGATAAAAGTATGATTTATAAAAAACTACAATTCGAACAAAAAGGAAATTAGGTTTAAGTACACCAAATTCTAACTTTCTATACGTTAACAGAATAAAGTTTTTTTTTCATTTGAACTTTGAATGATTTGGAACTGAAAATAAACATACTGCTCTCAAAAACGCATTTTAGTTTAGGTTTAGTGAGAATCAGTTAAATGAAAGAAGGATATCTGCATCTCATTTTTTCTTCAAAATTATGTGTTTCATTAATCAGTTTCCAACACACTAAAAGGTGAGAAACACTTGAAATTTATGAAATCATTTTGTAGAATGTAGAGGGAACATAAATATTTATTATGCAATTAGAATATTACTAGCATTTATTACCTACAAAATTTTTGTAAAATAAAAAGCAGCAATCCGATGAACAAATCAGGACAATAAACTCTTAAATGGCTCCATTGAAATTTAAAAAAAAAATAAAAAAAGCGGAGAGAAATTTTGGGAGGGTAATTCAATTTCATAAACAGATGATACAAAGGTTGCTATGTGAAATTAATTTCTTAAATTTAATTGGTATTGTTATTATATTAATAGCAACTGACCCGATCGAAATTATTATTAAAAATACCGAAATTGTATATATTTAAATATTCAAAAGCAGACGAGTAAAATCTGACGACTTAACCATTTATTTTTTAATTTTACTTCCATCTGTCTGAACGTAACGAAGAGAAACGAAAGATTCGGTACTTTGTGGGTACGGTAACGTAACGAAATGAAAGTTTCGGACAGGTCCTTGATTAATAGTGTTATTGTTGTTTCTGCAACACAGAAGAATATAACACGTCACATAAAGGATTCATTTTGAAAAATGGAAAATAATTTCTGACAAAATCTTTTTGTTTAGTCAAAGAAATAAAAAATCTGGTCAGAAAACAAAGTATTTAACCTTTATCTTAAACTAATAAAAATCCTATTTCCAGAAACAGAAAAACCATTATTTGCAAATTTTAAACCATCGAAAAAAAATTAATTTTAAATGCGATTTTAGTTGTGCAGTAATTCAGATTTCTCTCGCAAAAAAAAAACATTTTTATAAAACATTGATGTCTCATATATTCAGGATGTTAATTTTCCAGCCTTGGCGTCCAGAAGATTTTTTTGATTCCATGATGTCTTAAAATCGAATTAGTTTTTAAAATTTAAACAAGAAATATTGTCAGACAGGAAACTTTTTTGCCTTTCACATGTTTAGCTGATTCGAGACAAATGCATAGCAATGAGAAAAAGGAAAAGAGTGAATGACTAATTGAACTCTAAGAAATTACCAGTTTATTTAGCTGATATCAAGTAGTGAAAATAATTACTAATCCGTTAGTGATTTCGATTACTAATCGATCAGTGCATTTTTTTCTCGATAATTTTTGTCATGAATTGTTAGCTTGAGGTACTTATTTAGTATTTAAAACTCCAACTGGAAAAGCACTACAGCGCACATTGGGGATATAGCAATAATTTCGTTCAAAACCACCTACAGGTCGCAAATCTGAACCAAATCAAACAAAATT
>JAWWLR010000034.1:109736307-109750576 GCA_035041075.1 Acraspis erinacei
AGAAGAATTTTGAAAAAATAAGGATTTTTTACTCAAGAAAGAAATAGAGGTTTATCAAACCAAAATATGATTTTTGAGCAAAAATATTATTTTTAAATGAAAATGATGCATTTTAACCTTACCAAAATGAAATTTTCAAATAAGAAAATTTTTTGTTACTAAAAAAAGGAGCATTATCAACTAAAAAGATCAATGTTAAAAAATGGAAAAGTTAAATTTTCAGTAAAATAATTAATTTTAAACAAACAAACGTTTAACTTTTATCGAAGTAGTGTCATTATTAATTAAAAAAGATTAATTTTCAACAAAATAGATAATGTTTCAACCAAAGAGATGAAATTTTTATTTTTAACCAAATAGTTTCATTTTCATTAAAAAAATGATAGTTCAATTTTCTGTTAAAAAAGATTTCAATTGACTTATCCCATAAAAATTTAAATTTTTAAACAAGGAATTGAAAAAAAATTGAACTTGACGAAAAAAATTGAATTTTCAATCCAAAAAGACGAAGTTTAAACAAAAAAATATTTTTTAATAAAACTGTTGAATTCTCTACTAAATAGTTGCATATATATCGAAAAAACATGGAAATTCTCTCAAAAGAGATGAATTTTTAGGAAAATTTTTTTTTTAAATATAGTTGAATTTTTATCCAAAAAAGATTCTAATTGACTTTTCAAGATCAAAATATGAATTTTTTAACAAAAAATAAATTTCTACAAAAAGAATTAATTTTGAATCCTAAAAGGTGTATTCCCTATGAACTTGTTGCATTTTTAATTTTATCGAAGAAAGATTATATTTGTACTAAAACCAATGTATTTTAAATTAAAAAAACGGCACATTTTTTTAAGGTTGAACTTTCAACTACAAAAGATTCAGTCGTTTTTCAACATTAAAATATGAATTTTAAACAAAAAATAAATTTACTATGAAATAGTTCAATTTTCAACAAAACAGTAGAATTTTCGACTAAAAAGTATGTATTTTTAACAAAAAAGTTTAATGGGAAACCAAAAATTTGTATTTTCATTCAACAAAGACAAATGAATGTGGGAATAAATGTGGGAATGAATTTTGGTATAAATGAGGGAATGGATGAAGGGATGGATGGATGGATTGGGTAATCTGGATGGATGGCTGAATGTGTGGCAGGAGGGATGGATGAATAGATGGATGGAAGGTGGATAGATGGATGATTGGTGGGAAGTCTGGTGGATGGATGGATAAATCGGTGGAAATTCAGGATGCATTGATGAATTGGTGAATGAAGGAATTAATGAAGGAATGCATGAATGAAAGTGTAAATGAAGAAAGAAATAGAGGAATGAATGATCTAATATACGAAATTAATAAAGAACGGAATGAAGGAATGTATTAATGCATGAATCAAGGATTAAAGGAATTAATGAGGGAATGTATGAGAGAAAATTAATATGGTACTGAAGGCGTGTATAAATGAAGGAATGGATGAAGGAAGGGATGGATGCGTGTATAAAAGGGTAGGAGGCTGTATGGGTAGGTAGGAGGATTATTGGATTGCTGAATTAATGGTTAAAAGGTTGAGTGAATGGATGGTTGGAGAGATAGATAGGAGGATGGATGGGTGGGAGGGTGGCTAAATGGATGGATAAATTGGTGAATGAAGGAAAGACTAAATTAATAAATGAAGGGATGAGTGCATAAATTAAGTAAGGAAGTAAGGAAGGAAAAAATAAATTAAAGACTTATTGAAAAAATGAAAGAATTAATAAAAAAATAAATGAAGAAATGAAGAAACAAATTAAGAAACTAATATAGACAATAATGAAAGAATGAATTAAGGAATAAATTAAGTAATGAGTGAAGGAATGAAGGAACGGATTAAAAATGAATAAAGACAAGAAGGAAGAAACAAATGAAGTGGTAAGTAAATGAATGAAGGAATTAGGAGGAAATGAATGAGGGAAAATCAGTGAGGGAATGAATGTGGTTACAGATGAGGGAATGAATAAATGAATGGGTGGATAGATGGGTGGATAGATGGATGGATGGATGAATGGATGGATGGATGGATGGATGGATGGATGGATGGATGGATGGATGGATGGATAAATGGATGGATAAATGGATGGAGTTATGAATAAATGAATGTTCAGAGTATTACTTAGTTTAGGAAAATGAATCCCTTCGTTACAAAACTTATCACTTTATACTGCTGGAATTGCATAAGCTTTTAATATTTAAGGAGCGAAAATGTAATTAATGTGAGACGCCGTTCCGCTTTGACAGATATACAATTCCTAAATACTGTTCAGATTTGCAAGTGTACGAGTACAATAAACTGCAAAAGTTCCAAGAGAGTTTAAAGTGTAACTGTCCCCAAGACAGTCGTAGGTACCCATTCAAACCTTCTACATTTTCTCAGCTCTTTCCTCGCAGAGTAACAATATTAAATTTTCTGTTCGCGCGATGGCCGACTGAAGTTGAAAAATGGTTGCAAATACCTTCCAGTCTTTCCAAGAGACACGTAGTTTTATTTCTTCTCGAGCTGAGAAACGCCATCGTGGCTTTTCCGATACGCGAATTCCAGATAAGACAAAACTTTTACTCTGCGATAAAAAAAAATTAATGTTTTAGTAAATCCCAATCATTTGTTTTATCCCGAATTTCGATTATCAGGATTTAAAAAAAAAAAAAAAAATGGCAGACACTCACAACTGAAAGCTTTTCAACTCCCGGTTAGATAGGGTGGTAGCGCTTCGAGTTTATAATCGGAATGCCCGGGCTGACATATTTTGTAATTTGTTTTGTGAAATTTATCACTAAATTTGTTTAAAATAGCACTTTTATTCCAAGAAAAGATTTTTTTGAGAAAGATCTTCATTTTTCCTCATTCAGTGAAACATTTACAATCAACATCTCTTTTCCTTGAAATGATTCATTGTTGATTTTAAATTTAATAATCTTGCGACTTCAGATTCGAATAAGCAAATTTTTAAAAATGGTGACACAAAATTTGAAAATTTATAATTAAGAATTAGGAATCCTTCAGTTTTTAAATAATGATTAGAAATTTTTATTTTTTTAATGATTTAGTTTTGAATCCTCCCATTTTGAAAGTTACTGATTAGAAAACGTATCATTTTTCAATTTTTCAGTATTAATAATCTAAGCAGGTAAACAATACTTAAAATTATTCACTTTTGAGCTGAGAAAATTGACATTGATTTTATTTTAAAAAATCACATTTTTTAGTAACAAAATCTATCCAATCACTCTGAATATCACTTGATACTACCTGCAATGATATTTGATTTGAAAATATTTATCATCCTTAAAATTCCTATTAATTCAATCTAAAATTACAGTTTATAATTCGCAATTATAAAACAGTTTGATTTGTGAAGCCCTGAAACTCAAGTTTTTTTTGCTTCAAAAACTTAAATTGGAAAATCTTTTGTTTAAAATATCTTAATTTTTTATCTTAAATTTCAAATTTCACAATGTCAGAACACTCACCAGTAAATCTTAAAAAAGAAAAATTTGAGACTTAGATATTCTAAGATATTCTGAACTGCTTATTTAAAATTTTTAACGTAACAACTTGGCTGATTTGTTAAATTCCTTGAAATCATAGAATATCATATTAGAATACTTTATAGTTGGAAAATTTTCAGTTTAAAGGATTCGGAATAAAAAGATTTTGAATCAAATCCCTCCAGAATAAATTCAAAACAATGACAAATTAATAAAATAATTACTCAAATTAGAGTGTAAAAACTGAGAAGATTTTGTAACTTTTAATTGAAACGAAATTATTTTTCCATTGATAATATTCCAAAATATTAAATATTTCAATTTCAAAGTAAAAAACCATGTCGAATTCAAAGTTAGAAAATTGCGCAATTTAAGCACTAGAAACATACAGAGAGAAATCATTTTACTCTTTTTTTAAATTATCCATTTTTAATGTTATATTTGAAGATTGTTCGATTTTTAGTTCAAGATTTAGAATAATGAATCTTTTAATATTGAAAAATATTTGTTTGAAATAGCTTAAGAATGGATACTAATTTTAAATGAAGTTTTAAAAAATAGGCATTAATCTTCTCATTTCAGATAAATTTGTCAACATTTAATATTTTTTAATTGAAAATTATGCAAATTCAAAGGTTTGAAATTTTCAATTGTTCAATTTCAAATGCTTGCAATTGGAAATAATGCAATTTAATTTCCTTCAAATAAAAAATTATCTCATTTTTACTTTTATAATCTGTAAAAATAAAAAATGTGAGCGTTCCGAAATTATGCTATTTTTTACAATTTTATCTGAAATTATTGAATTTTGAAATTCTTGGATACAAAAAGAAATATTTAATTTCGAACACTTTTAATGAGCAATTTCAATTTCTTTCTAATAAAATTGTAAAATTTTTATTCGATACAAATATTGTCCTTCTTTAAAATGTTACCTATTTTAAAATTGTTTTAATTTGAACGTTTCCAATTCAAAATAATTAATTGTATTTTTTAAATTTCAAGCGCTTTGAGTCCGAAATTATTAATTAATCATTATTTTTTAAGATTGCGTATAACCTGATATTCATATATTTAAATTAAAGTAATTATTTATGGTCTTCACCAAAAAATTACCTGAGGAAACAGAATTTTACAAGGACGTCGCGGCATTAACTTATCCATGCAATATGCGCCTTTGAAGTGATAAAGTTGAAAACCCCTAATTTTTCCATATCGAAAAATATGTTTAAAAGAGAACATTTAAGCTAAATTTAAATCAATGCAATAGTAAATTGAACTTACAAAAAAAAAAATTGGATGAAAAAAATATTTGAAAAAAATTCTAGCAGCAGGAATCGAACACGGACTTTCTTGCTACGAACTCGGAGTGCTACAGTCTGATCTCACCGGAGTCAAAAGACGCGAATTTTCCGCTCCTTTTATCTTTCTTTTATTTTTTCATTTGAACAAAAATAACTTTAAAGTATAAATAATAAAATCATTTTAAATGAAGAAAAGCCTTTAGTGGAATAAAAGTTTTTTTGAGTCAAAGTAGCTTTTCTTTCTCTAAAACCTAATCAATATTTTCTATTCCCTGAAAAGAATTTTCTTTGAAACAAAGAAAATAATCCTGAAAATAAAGATTTATTTTCTTTAGAACTTGAAAATTCAACTCCAGCTGGAAAATCTACTGGTGAAAAATCGCTTGGAACGGAATATAACGGACAGCTTACAAGAGCAGCTTTCGAACTATAAACAGGGTAAGTAATTTCGTTCCAGACGGATACGCTTTGATCTTTATTTTCTTTCTTCTTGCGAGAAGTTAATTAAACAAATTTTTCAGGAACTAACAAGAAATAAAGATTTTGTAAATCTTAAATAGATAGAGGAATATAAAAACCAGAAGTGCTTTTAAAAATTTAGATTTAAAGATTTTAAATTATTGACTAATTCTGAGAGATTTAGATACATGTAACTAATTTTACAGATTAGAGAACTTCAATTATAAAATTTTGAAGAAAAGAACTGTAGCGAGGCGTATTACATTTTTTTATATTTTCCATGCTGAGATTACTGGAGGTTCATTTATTCTTAATAAGTTTTTAACCAGAAGAGCTTTAAATTTCCCTGCCCTGGCTTATCTTTTTCCTACTCTGCTTTCCCCACTCCTTCCTTTCCTAGCTATCCTTTCTATTTCTCCACTTTCCTTCCCCAGTCCTTACTTTTACTCTTCTACTAAATCACACCATCCTACTAGCTTTATACACACTTCCCATCCCACAATTTCCTAACTTCCCTTACCTATATTTTTCTCCATTCTCATATTTCTCGTTATTTCCCGTCCACACCACTACTTCCTCCCTTCTCATTTTTGATAACGTCCTCTACTGTCCCTCCTTCGAGACCCCTTACTACCCCGATTGACCTCCATTATTTCTCCTCGCATCCTCCGCTTTCAATAGTTTCCTTTCCCTCACTTATAATACACAATCCACCATTTTTCTACTTCCATTGCATATTCCCCATCACTTTATTTGTATCCCCTTCCCTCGTTTATCCTAGTGCCCCTCCTCATTTCTACTCACTTCACCTACCTATTTACCCACGTTCCTCTACATACCTAACATTTCCCTCCAGTAATTCCTTCTGAATCCACACACAAAGAACCCCTCCGATTTCCCCTTTTCTCTTCTTCTCGTTTCTCTTTACTATCCCTACTTCCCCTTTTCTCATTTTTAATCGCTTCCCATATTTAAAGTTCCTGCCCTTCCGGTATCTGCCCTTACTAACTCTGTTTGCCCTCCTCTAATTTCACCTCAATTATCCCACTTTTAGCCTCCTTATTTACAATTGCTACCGCTACTTCCTCTCCTATCATTTTCAATAGTTCTCCTCCCACCTCTCATACCACAAAATTCACTATTTTCCCTACTTGCTGATATTACTCGAAATTCACATCCCATAATTTCCTTTCACTTTCCGTCCCTTATTTCCCTTAAGTTCCATTCACTTTCTTATATTAATAACACTCCGCATTCCTCCCCCATTCCTTCTCACTTCCTCTACATCTCTTCTCTCATTTCCCCAACTCTCCCAACACTATTTTTCCTCCCCTCACTTCCCTGTAACCCCTTCCCTAGTTTAGTTTACCCCTCTCTTATTTCCCGGATTTCACTTAGCTATTCCCCATCACTTTCCCTAATTGCATACCCTAGTCCTCCTATAATTTCCCCTGCATCTCCACATACCTACCTCTTCGTATCTCATTTATCCTCCCCTTATTTCTCCTAACTACCACTATTTTCTCTGTTCTTATTTTTAGTTACTTCCCTTACTCCACCTTCGTTCCTTTTCCTTCTTTCTTCTTCCTACCTCTACTCAAACTCCTCTAATTTCACCTCAATGACCCTACTTTTAAACCTTTTATTTCCACTTAATATCCCTCCTTCCTCTCCCATCACTTCCACTAGTTCCCCTCCCTTCCTTTTAACCTGTTTCTCTCCCCTCATTCATACTACTCAATCCACGCTTTTCCCTACTTTTTGCTATTTCTCGAAATTAACTTCCCATAATTTCTGTTCAGTTTCCGTACCCCATTTCCCTTAGGTTGCGCCTCATTTCATCTAGCTATTCACCCATCACTTTCCCCACTTACATACCCTATCACTTTTATAATTTTCCCTGCATCCCTATACACCTTAACTCTCGTACCAAATTCTTTTTTCCCTTATTTCACCTTACGACAACTATTTTCTCTGTTCTTATTTTTAATTACTTCCACTCCTCCTCCTTCCTGCGCTTTCCCTATTTTTTCATATTACCTTTACTTACCCTACACTAATTTCAACTCACTTCCCCTAATTCCTCTCCCATCACTTACACTAATTGCTTTGCCTTAATTCATACTACACAATACACTATTTTCTCTATTCCCTGCTATTTCTTGAAACGCACTTCCCATAATTTCCTTTCACTTTGCGTCCCACATTTCCCTTACGTTCCATCTACTCACTTACACTGCTTCCCCTTCCCAATTCCTCCTTACTTCCCCTACAACTCTTCCCTCATTTTATATACTCTTCCACCTCTCCTTTCCCTCCTCTCACTTCCCTGTATCCCCTTCCCTCGTTTATACTACCCCCCTCATTTCTGGTAACTTCATCTAGCTATTCTTCCATCAATTTGCCCACTTACATACACTATCATTCCTAAGATCGTCCCTGCATCCCTATACACCTTACCCCTCGTAATATATATTTTTGTTCCCTTATTTCGCCTTACTACCACTATTTTCTCTATTCTTAATTTTTAATTACATCTTCTAGTCCCCCTTCTTAGTCTTTCCTTATTTCTTCTTACAACCTCTATGTACCCTCCTCTAATTTCATCTCACTTACCCTTCTTCTAATCCCCTTGTTTAGACTCACTTCCTATACTTCCTCTCCCATCCCTTCCACTAGTTCCTCTCCCTTCACCCATACTACACAATCAGGTATTTCCCTGCACCCTGCCTTTTCTATAAATTCGCCTTCTATAATTTCCTCTCACCTCCCATCCCTAATTTCCCTTCCGTTCCCACTCACTTACCCTACTTCCCTCCCATGATTTCGCCTATATCCCTTACCTAATTTTTCCTTCTCTCCCGCGCTCCACCGGATGTCCAAAGATATTTAACGTTTAGATACTTTCTCCCGTGCCGAATTAAAGAGTTTAATATAGAAAAGCAACGCTTTTGAGTTATTTCAACAGAAATATACATAAACAGAAACTAAAAAGAAGAAATTAGGTTTATTTTTAACAATCCTGCCTGCGATTTTTCTCTTTATGGTCTCGAAATAATCGCCTGCTAGCACTGAAATGATTTTGCAAGATAAACACAGGTCCTTTCTCTTTTAGGTTAAACTCCATCCAAGCCGACTGTGCTACTTTAATTAAAACTATACGCATTAACTGTAATAATTAATTACCAGAAATGGTCTGTCCCTGAATATTGTGAAGAAACTCGAAAAGTCTGTGATGAGCAATTATAAAAATTGGATTCACTTGTAATTAAGAATTAACTTTCTTAATTAATAGAATCGCGAAATTGTATCTTTAATCTGTTGGAGGAAGTGGTTCTGGCAGCCACAGAGAAGATTGGACAAGAGGACAGAAAGAGTGAAGAAGAGGGAAAAGGGAAAAAGGGAAAAAGGGAAAATTATGAAGGGATGCTAGAAGTCGGTGGTGGTGAAGGGGCTCGAGTCGTTGTAAGTTATATGCGCGACGTTATTTACGATCGCATAAGAATTAGCTCAGGCTGGAGCAACCCCTCGCAAAAAGCTCGCTTTACTACGAATGCGGCTGTATTCGAACCCTTTTTGCGGAATCCCGATGGTTTCTCAAAGTCGTTAAATTTTCCCCTTCCTTCAAATCGAGGGCAAATGATCTTTTCTTAAATTCCAGAAATGAGAAACTCCAACTATGTGTCACATCGCTTATCAAATTATCCTATTGTCTTCTTATTTGCACAGGCATTAAATTACTATTTTATGGAAAGTGTATTCCAAGATTTGAGTTATGAAGCTATTAATTCATGGAGGGGTGGGTACATTCATGAAGAAAACATTTACGAGGAAAATCATTTATGATCATATAAATTTATTTATGATGATATAAATTCATAGAACAATGTTTTAAGAATTGCATTTCGGTAATTTATCGGTCCAGATTATTTTCGACAAAATCTTTTTTTTTTGCAATTATTGTTAGTTTAATTTTTATAGGTATGAAAAATTAGACAGCCTAGCATGATTTCAAAAAAGGGGAAATAGTTTGATTTTTCACGGAAATAGAGAAATTTTTTTTTAAGAAGACTGACATTTTCCAAAATACCAAATCGAAATATATTTAGTTTTTAACTTTAAGGTAGATTTAAACTTAAATTTTCAACAAAACGGATATTTCGCATAAGGATGTGTTTTTAAAAGAATAAATAAATTTTTAAGAAAACAGTTCAATATTATACATAAAAAGAATGTACTTCTGAACAAATGGTCGAATTTTCAAAGAAAGAAATTAAATTTCAAACATAAAACGGTTACATTTTCAACGAAATAATTGAATTTTCAAACCAAAAGGACAAATATTTAAGAAAATGATTAGTTTAAAAAAAAAATTCAACTAAATGGTCCAATTTTTAAACAAAAAGTATCAGACTTTAACCAAAAATAGTTGCATTTTTAACCAAATAGTTGAATTTTCAACTTACCGAAAAATATTTTTTATAAAAGTGGAATTTTCCACCGAGATAACTTTTTGCGAAAAAAGAGGAAATTTCAATCCAACAGGAGGAATTTTGGATAAAAAAGATTACTTTTCGACCAAATTTACCGAACAGAAATTAATTTTCAACCTAGCATATAATTAGGAAAAGAAAAAGAAAATTAATCTTTTTTGCTTGAGCATTCAACTACTTTTTTAGCTCATTTCCAAACAAGAAAGATAACTTTTCTTACAAAAAGATGGATTATTTACACAAAAAAACGAATTTTCTACAAAAAATGTTCATTTTTCTACCATAAGAAAATATATTTTAAAAAATTATGAATTAAAAAACAAAATTTAATTATCTACTGAGCAAGACAATTTTTCAAGAAAATGCATAAATTTTGAACAAAATACACGAATTTTCAACTAAAAAAGACCATTTTTCAACTCAAAATCGAATATTAAAATTTTCAATTGTTAGTTGAAAAATTACCGAATAAGACAAGTTTTGAAGAAAAGGCAAGAATTTTAAACAAAAGACATGAACTTTTAACTAAAAAATGTTTTTTTTCCAACTAAAAATAGAATATTTACGTTTTCATTAAAAAAAAATTAATTTTCAACGAAAAAAACACAGAGTTTCAAACAATGAGATAAATTTTCAACTAAACTTTTTAATTTTCTGACCAAAAAATTAGTTCAATAAAAACTAATATTTAACGAAGTATAGTAAAACTTTCCACAAAATTGATAAATCTCAACTAAAAAAATGAATTTCTAACAAATCGGTTTATTAAATAATATTCAATTCTCGACAAAAAATGAATTATTTTGAAACAATTAAAATTAATTCTAATAACATAGGATACATTTTTAACCAAGAGAATTAATTTTTTGTCAAAAACATTATTTTTTAACGAAATCGAAGAATTCTAAACTATTAAACAATTTTAGAAACCATTTGTCAATTTTCAACTAAAAATAGAATAGTTAAATTCTCGATCAAAAATTTTGATTAAAAACAAAAAACGCATTTTCAATAAAATAGTTAGATTTTCTAACAACGAGATGGATTTTTACAACATAAAAAAGCATTATCAACATAGTTGTTCAATTTTTAAACAATTTGTTGAATTTCTAACATAAAAGATGTTTTGACAAAAAAAAATGTAATTTAATTTTTTTAAATTCTTATTTTTCTTAAAAAGGCATTAAATTCTTAACCAAAAAGATGAAAATTCTTGTAGAAAAAAAATTTCCAAACAAAAAATATAAAAGTTCAAGGAAAAATAGTTGCATTTTCAACAGGGTAGTGAAACCTTTTAAACGAAAAGATTAAATTTAAAATAAACTTGAAATGCAAGGCACGAAGTTCAATTTTTGAACAAAAAAGTTTATTTTCAATAAACAAAGAGGATTATTTTTTTATCGAAAAATACGATTTTGAATATAAAAACTAAATTTTGGAACAAAAAGGTGCATTTCAAGAAAATAGTCGAATTCTGTACAAAAAATACATTTTTTTTTATCAAACTAGTTTCATTTTCAACTAATCCGTTGAATTTTTATCCTACAAAGATGAGTTTTTTACCAAGAAGAATTAATTTTCTAAAAAAAGATCAATTTTGTACCAGAAGATCAATATTCCGCAACATATATTATTTCTCAATTAAACAGTTAATTTTCAACAAGAACAAAAATTAAAAAAATAAAATAAATTTAAGATTAATTGTCTTAATTAATTATCTACTAGCAACGACCATTTTTCAACTAAAAAAACATGAATTTTTACACTTAAAACAATAATTTTTTTTGCAAAGTGGAACAGTTAAATTTTTAGTTTACAAAATTAAGTAAAAACATGAAAAATATGGATTCTCGGTGAAAAATATAATAGCAGCCATTTTAACGAAAAAATATTTTTTCTTTTAATAATAAACAGTTGGATTTACCCTAAACAAGGCAAATTTTTTAGAAATAAGGAAATACTCAACCGAGAGAAATTACTTTTTAACCATTTTTATTTTTAATGAAAAAGGATGTATTTTCAACCTGTTAGCTAGATTTCCAACAAAAAATAACAAGTCTGAATTAAAAATATCAATTTCCGACAACAAATTAAAAAATGAAATATGTAGTTCAACCAAATCAATTTTGAACCAAAAAACGTTAAATTGCAAACAAAAAGATGAATTTTTAATTCAAAAATACAATTTAAAACCCCTGAAAAAAAGAATAATTCCGAACAAAAATACAATAGTAGAATTTTCAACCAAAAATAATGAACTTTCAAGTAAAAAATATTTTGATTTTCTTAGTGGGTTTTAATTATTCTATTCTCATTTAAGCGAAAAAATCAAAAAAGGGGAAAGTTTCTTGAAACAGGAGAAAAAGAGAAATTCTTTTTTAAAAAAGAGGAACAGGGATTAGGGGACAGAGTTTTAAGTATGTTATAAAGAAGAAATATTTTATTGTTCGTGTAAATAAATAACATGACTTATGTAGATTTTAATAAGAGACTAAAACTCAATTTCATTCAATAAAAAAAAATTCATTGCCATTAAATCTTTAATACCTAGGGTTGATCATTTAAATTTTTAGGGAACATCATACATCAGGTAACAAGAATTCAAAGATTTCTGAATTTTTCAGAAGATATCACTGCAACAAGACAAATTTTTTGATGACTGACTCACAAGATTTTAAACTATTTAAAAATATTTCATAATTTATGAGACATTTCAAATAATGCCAAAAAATTCTATTGGATTTAATGGGATTCAACACTTTTGAATTCATTTGATTGATTACGCTTCAACTCGTGTTGAACACTGGTTCCCCGACAGCTATACAGTACAACCTTGCTTATCCGGGCCCGCTTTATCCGAGCCCGCTTTATCCGAGCCCGCTTTATCCGAGCACGCTTTATCCGAGCCCGCTTTATCCGAGGCCGCTTTATCCGAGGCCGCTTTATCCGAGGTCGCTTTATCCGAGGCCGCTTTATCCGAGCCCGCTTTATCCGAGTTTTCGATTATCCGAGGTTGAGACAAAAAGATTTGACCCGTCTTATTCGAGATATAGCGCAAGAGCCTTATGCATTATTCATACATATGAACGTGTCTTAACCAACCAAAGCAAATCTTCCTGAGCCTCTGCTCTGATTGGTTAATAATCTAAATACTCTACGCTAAGAACGGTGTTCTTAACGTAAACACCATCTTTTTAAAAAATTTATGAAATTTAAATTAGATTAAACTCCAAATTAAAAATTCTAGTTAACATACAATGATCAAGTTGATGCAAACTCCTGAAAAAGCAAGAATCCAACGAACAAATTTGGACAAAAAGGAACAAACAAAAAATTCTCTTATTGTAATCTAAAAAAATTCTTTAAAAAATGTAGGACCAATATGAAAAAGAGGAAAGAAAAATGAGCAGGCAACCAACCACGTCACCTTCCTTCTTTTTTCTTTCTTTCATCTTTTTTATTTTATTTTTATTTTCAATGTTCTTTCATTGTAATTTGATAATAATAAAAATAAAAAAGTCGAAAGAAAGAAAAAAAGGAAAGGGACGTGGTTGGTTGCCTTCTCATTTTTCTTTCCTCTTTTTTATTTTCGTCGAATTACTTTTTAAGATTTTTTCAGATTACAATGGGATCATTTTTTGTTTTTTCGTGGTGGTCCAAATTTGGCCGTTGGATTCTTGTTTTTTTTCAGGAGTTTGCATCAACTATCTTTTCATTTAAAATTCCGCTTTTTCCGCCCCTCAAGGATGAAAACGCACTTTCATGAATCAATAAATGTTCAAACTAAACAGCGATGAGATGTGCAATATTCGTAAAAGCATTGAAAAGTGCAGCATTGTGTGTTTTCCACCTGTCATGAAAAGCATGAGAATTGCGAGAATTGCGGAACACCGATATTTTTTACAGTGAGACGAGCATTTCAAGGATTTAATTCCGTGAAATCGACTCGAAACGCTTTAGTCCTATAAGCTCTTCCCCGGAAATATGAGTGTTGTACCACATACGTGATAAAGTGTAAACTCACAATCTGCAAAACCACGAAACGAGTCGACGAACCTCCCATTTATTATCTCACATTGCACAGTGGGAGAAAAACTTTTTTGGTTCAAAATAACATACAGCCCACAAATATTGACCGCTTTGAACAAAAAAATGTAAATAAAAGCTGATAAGATTTCTAAGATTCTCATTGACCCAGACTTTGTTAATTCAATTTTCTACCGCATCGTGTTCTACATCGAAGTTGTGTCCTATTGCTTCTTCTCCTAATAACACAGGCCAACATGGTTTTGTTGTTGGAAAGTGGAGGGTCATTTCCCAAGCAATTTTTTACGTAGAATCTCTGAATCCGGGGTCAGAATTGGCCCATAACGTCAGGGTTTTAAGATATTTGAGGTTATGTACCTAAAAAATGGCATTTTTGGCTACTTTTGAGGTTATGCACAGAAGACACCAAATTTTTTGGGATTTTTTCTTTAGTTGTATCATATAGTA
>JAWWLR010000034.1:109806995-109818201 GCA_035041075.1 Acraspis erinacei
AGTGTTTGTGAGGAGGGTTGCATTTTTAAGGGACAGGTATTTTAAGGATGTATGCAGATGTTAAGGTGCAATGGAAAACTCTTAAAACAGTGGTAGTGAGATCTTTTTATAATATAAAGACACATTTTGCACTTTGAATTGTTCACAAAGGTGAATGCTTTCAACTTGAAGAATATTAGGTTGCGAATGCACAAAGGTGTCCGTGTTTCTCAGTAGAAGTGCGCTAATGAGGAAATGCGAAACTGCGAACAGCATAAGAGAATATTCTTGGCAAGATAAGTAGTGCACTTTTCTCGAATATTCTTTAGCCTCCCTTTTCCTCGACGTTTACTTGCTCGTTTGAACAGTTCTCGGGTTGTTTGTCGAGCTGTACAAACCCTTCATAGGACACGCTTATAATACACTAAGGCACTCGCAAAAAAGGACTTTCTTTATGTACAGAAAGTTGGTCTCTGAAAGCTTCTGTAATGTATTAATCATTCTCCGAAGTTTTAAAACGAATACACTCTCTTGTTTTTTACAAGTCTCCAAGAAAAATGTAAAGGGAACGTTTAAAAATATATCATACTGGTAGGTGAAGGGGGGGGGGGGGGGAGGTTGGTAATACAGAATTTGACCTTACACATGGAAATTATAAATGCAAATAAAAATTTTTTGTTAAGTTGAAAAAATGGAAATAAGTAATTTTATTCAATACCCATATCCAACTATTTTCCCTGAGAGTTAATTATTTTTAAGTGCAAAGTCTACTATTATGTTTTTGTTCTATAACTCATCTCTTTTAACAAAAAAACTGTACAAATTAGTTAAGAATTCAAATATTTTGTTCCAAATTCTTTTTTTTTTAGTTGAAAATTAATGTTTTTACTTGAATATTTAAATAATCCTTTTTTTGCTGTAAATTGATCATTTTTAGTTAAAAAATCAACTATTGAATTTTTGAGTAAAAAATCATCGCTTTTACTTGAAAATTCCTCAATTTTGTTAACAGTTCTGTATTTTGTTGTGAATTCGTACTTTTTGATAAGAAATTGATCTTATTTACTGAAAATGTAACAGCTTCGTTGAAAGTTGAACTGCTTTGTTATAAATTTATTTAATTAGTTAAAGTTCCATTTCTTTCGGTAATAATCACACCACTTTGTTGAAAACTCATTTGTTTTACTTGCTAAAAAGTCAAAATACTTTGTTTAAAAATAATTTAGTAGTTAAAGATCCATATATTTGATTATATATTTAGCTATTTTGTTGTAAATTCCTGATTGAATATCAAATCTATTTTTAGCAATAAAAATTTAACTATTCTAGTTTTAGCTGAAAATGTATCGTTTCTAGTTTAAAACACAACTATTTGATTTTAAATCTTAATGGTTTTGTTGAAAGTTTCTTTTTTTTAGTGTACAAATATTACTCTTTTTGTAGAAAATTTAAATATTTGGTTGAGAATGAATCTGTTTTTTTTCTGGAAAATTTGCCTTTTTGTTTTAATAATTCAACAATTTAGTTCAATTTTTTTATTCATTTCTAGACTCAATCATCTTTCCGGGTTCAAAATTTCATACTTTTTGGAACTTCGTTTTTGTTATTTAAAATCTGATATTTTTTGTTCCAGTTTTTTTATTTAAAATTAAAATCTTTCATGCTTTGTTAAAAATTAATCTTTTTCGGCTGAAAATTTAACTTTATAATAAAAGGTGAACTTCTTTATTAAAAATTCATTTATTTCTTAAAGATTTATAATATTATTGCAAATATAAACCATTTTTTTGAAGATTGGACATCTTTATCAAACATGTATCTTTTGAAATAGATGTTTTTTCTATTTGAATTGAAAATTCGACTGTATTCTAAAAAACTTATTCTTTGTTGGTTAAACTTAAATATTTTTTGTTTTGTTTTGAAAATTGTTGACAGTATAACTATGTGGTTGTAAATCTTTCGTTCATAATAATTTTTTTAAATTCTATTTTTTGGTTTAAAGTCATCTTTTTCGTTTGTTTAGATTCAAAATTCCGCTGACTTTTAGGCAATTCGTCCTTTTGGCTTCAAAATTTAACTATTTGGTTAAAGATGAAACTGTTTTTGGTTGAAAATAAATTTTGAGTGTTTAAAAATTTGGCTACTTGGTAAAAAGGCTTCCTCTCAGGGGAAGCAAAATTTACCTATTTATTTCAAAACTTTTATTTGCTTGACAGTTAAACTATTCGGTTACAAATCTTTGGTTAGTAATATTTTTCTTTTAATTCTGTTATTCTTTAAAAAATTAATATTTTTGTTTTGAACATTTATCTTTTCGAGTTGAAAATTCAAAGTCCTTCTAAATGATCTGTCTTCTTGACTAAAATTTATCTAAAATAGTTTTCTGTTTGCTATAAATTTAACTTTTTGGTTGAAAAATAACCTTTTTTAGTGGAAATTCATTTTTTTTTAATGAACTCTTTTCTAAAAAATCCAAGTTTTCAGGTTGAAGTATCTACAGATTTATTTAATTTAAAAAACTATATTCTATTGTCATGAAAAATGACCTATTTTGCGATTATCTTGGGCCGTGAAAGAGAGTGGTCCTAAGTCGGCACGCTGGGTTAAGCCGGCACCGTTGCGTTGCTCATAGATAGCGGGCGTGTCGGCTGAATATTTTTTTCGTATGACAGTTTGGTGAACGGGGCGTACGTTTTCGCGCAAACAGAATTCAATTTTCTTCCATTATTGTGAAACAGCTACAGGTGTGTAAATATTTTGAAAAGTTCAATCGATTACGTGCGTTGGTTTCTGTGTTCTGTCTGCTTTCGCCTGATAAAGTCGATTTTTATTCGGATGTTTTACGTGTGCGTAATAGCATGAAATGTGTAAACATTCCTAGCGGTCCTGAGTGAAAACCAAACAGGCGGTCCTGAGTCGCCACCTTGTTTTTTTCTTGTTATTTGTGTGCTATTTTATTTTGTTTTGTTTCAATTTCATCTCAATCGTTTCTTGTTGTCTTCTTTTCGTATGGTTGTGTTTTGACTGCATTTTGATTGTGTCTAGTATTTGTCTTCTTATTTTCTATATTTTCCAATTGACAATATTCTGACTGTTTTTCAATTTTAAAGAGTTTAAATTTGTCTATCTCGTCCTAAAACTTACATAACCAGCCCTTTTTCTTGCATTTGAGCCATTATGCCCTGTATGCTGTCTGATTTAGACAAAACTCTAACTGTGCCGACCTAGGATCACTATTTCCTAATATTTTGACCACATAATCTAAGGACAATTGACAATTTTCATCATTTATTTGAGGAATTTATCAAATGAAATACAAAAAAAATTTGGCTTGAAAAGGCAAGGGATTGTATTTGTGACGTCAACCTGGGATGTTCCAGATTTTTTTAATGATATGTGACGAAAAAGTAGAAGGGTGTCAAAAATGTTCGAAATATCGTGACGTAGTTTTTGAATAACCTCAAAGGAGTTGTACAAACCTAAAAATATTTAGACACCATTTACCCTCAAATTTATGAACATTAGTTGAAATTTTTCGACCAAAAGGTGGATAGTGTTCCGGAAATAAGTACTGTAAATCTAGGAGCTTATGTGGCAGCCTGAGATTAGTTGCAGGGTCGTAGATAATGAATGTAAGTCAGGAAACAATTCCTTAGAGAGATACCGTTACAAGACTTGCTTTTCTCACAAATCTCTTAAACTTAGCCAGTTTCTGTCGAAAATTATTTAAAAAACAGTTGGAATATTTCAATATTTATTTAATTATATTTAGCTTTTCCTACTTTCGAAAATTTCGTAAAATCTTTTTAAATTTTTGATTATTTTCTATTTTTTAGTCTCAAACTCTGAATTATGGAAAATTCAATTTATTAAATCAATGCTAAGAATTTCAAAATAAATCAGTTTTTTTTTTATTTCATTGCTTTATTTATTTTATTGATCTTAAAACAGGGGAATAAGGTAAAGTTTTAAGAAAATGGGGGAAAATGCTCTAAACTTCTAAGATTTCAGATAAAAGTATAGGATTTTCTACAAAAGAAATGAATTTTTAATTTTCAACCAACTAGATAAATTTTCAACTGAAATTATGAATATTCAACAAAAAAATTAATTTATAACAGAGTATCAACAACAGCAGTGTCAACTTTTAAGTAAATAATTGAATTTAAAAACAAAAAAATTAATTTTCCAAAAAAAAATGGTCAATATAATTGAAAAGCTTTTATCTAAATGATATTCAAATTTTTAATAATATAGTGGAAACATAAACTGAAAAAGATGAATTCTGAAACAAAAAAGGCATAGGTAAATTTTCAGTTTAAAAAGTTAATTCCTATATTAAGAAATAATTTTCAACAAAATATTTAATATTTGAACTACAGAAATGAATTGTCAATGGAAATTATGTACTTTCAGCTCTAATTATCAATTTTCAATAAAAAAATGTATTTTTAATAAAATAGTTAAAGTTTCAACCAAAAATGATGACATTTTTTTATAAAATTTATAAATTTTCAAAACATAAAAAAACTTTCGAGAGATTTAAATTTAATAAGCAACGAATTTTCAGCTAAATAAGTAGATTTTTCACTAAATAGTTAATTTTTCAACTAAAGAAGATCAATTTAAATCAGATAGTTGTATTTTCAAATGAAAAGTATTAATTCTCAACCAAAGATGTAATATAATTATATTTTCAATTTAAAAAGTTAACTTTAAATTAAATAAAACGAAAGGAATTTTCAGGAAAATAAGCAGATTTTTTACCAAACAGTTTATTTTCCAAATAAAAAAATGAATCTTAAACCAGATAGTTGTACTTTCAACTCAAAATAAATAAATTTTCAAACAAAAATGGTATGGATGAATTTACAGTTAAAAAAATAACTTTAAAACATAAAAAAATTAATTTTCAAAAAAAAAAAACAGTGATTTTTGCAACCGAAGTGATGAACTTTTTAATAAAATTATAAATCTACAACTAAAACAGATAAAGTTTAAACAAAAATTTTATTTTCAGTTATACAAGTTAATTTTGAAATTAGTAAAAAGAAAGGAATTTTTAGCAACATAAGTACATTTTTCACTAAAAGGTTGATTTTTCAACTAAACGAAAACAATGTTAAATCTGATCATTGTATTTTTAACTGAAAAATTCAAATTAAAAAAAAAGAATGAAATAGTTAAATTTGCATTCAAAATGGCATTTTAAAGCATTAAAAAACGTGATAGACAAAACCGTGATATTTTCAGGCAGATTTACACTTTTAAATGAAATCATCCGTCATCGACTAAACTAGCTGAATTTTAAATTATAAAAGTGATATCTCATCAAAAAAAAATTTAACAAAAAATTCTAATTTTCAACTAAACAAGATTAATATTCAACATAAAATGACACATTTTAATTTTAAGCTAAAAAACTTAATTTTCGACCAAACAGTTGTATTTTTAAAGTAAAATTATTAATTTTTAATAAATGAGTGGAATTTTCAAACAATAAATATTTTTTAGTTAAAATCCAAAAAAAATTACTACAAAATTATTGAATTTTTTAGTCGAAATAAAAACTTTCTACATTCATTCATACGTTCATTTTCAAAAGAAATTAATTTTCACAGAAATAAGTGGATTTTTCACTTCACAGTTGAATTTTCCACCAAAAAATACAAATTTTCTAACATAAAATTCGAATTTTCAACGAAAAAAGATCAATATTCAACAACAAATGGAATATTTAAATTTTAAGTTAAAAAACTTCATTTTCAACCAAATAGTCGTATTTTTAACAAAAAATGAATAATTTTTAATAAATAAGTGGAGTTTAAAAAATATATATTCTTCAGTAATAAGGAAAAAAAATGTACAAAATTTTTTAATTTGAGAGTCTAAAAATAATTTTTCTAGAAAACAGGTAACATTTTCTAACAGAAATCTGAATTTTGAATTAAAAATTTCATTTTCAAAAGAAATGAATTTTCAGAGAAATAAGTAGATTTTTCACTTCAGAGTTGAATTTTCTACCAAAAATACAAATTTTCTAACATAAAATTCGAATTTTCAACTAAAAAAAGATGAATATTCAACAAAAAATGGAATATTAAAATTTTAAGTTAAAAAACTTCATTTTCAACCAAATAGTCGTATTTTTAACAAAAAATTATTAATTTTTAAAAAATAAGTGGAATTAAAAAAATATATTTTTTTCAGTAAAAAGACAAAAAAATCTACAAAACGTTTTAATTTGTGAGTCTAAAAATAAATTTTCTAGAAAACAGGTAAAATTTGCTAACGGAAATCTGAATTTTGAATTAAAACTTTATTTTCAAAAGAAAGGAATTGTCAGCAAAATAAGCAGATTTTTCATTCCAGAGTTGATTTTTTAACTGAACGAAAACGACCTTAAATTTGATGATTTTTTTTCAAAATAAAAGCATAAATTGTAAAAAAAAATGAAATAGTTAAATTTGCATTTAAAAAGAATTAAAAACCATTAAAAAATTGGATTGATAAAACCGTCATGCTTTCACCCAAAGTGATAAATTTTTAAATGAAATGATCAATCTCTAACTAAACTAGCTAAATTTTAAGTCAGAAAGATGAGTTTTCTAGCAAAAAATACAATTTTTCTAACAAAACATTCGAATTTTCAACTAAAAAAGATAAATATTCAACAAAAAATGGAATATTTAAATTTTAAGTTAAAAAACTTCGTTTTCAACCACATTTTTATTTCTAACGAAAACTAATTAATTTTTAATAAATGTGTGACATTTTTAAACAAAAAATATTTTTCAGTAAAAAGAGAAAAAAAATCAACAAAATTTTAGAATTTTTTAGTCGAAAAAACAAATTTTCTACAAATCAGGTAAATATTTAAAACGAAAATCTGAAGTTTGAATAAAAAAGTTCATTTTCAACCAAATAATTGAATTTTCAACCCAGTAATAAAAATTTCGACCAGAACAGATGAATTCCCCACTGAAAATATAATAGTGGGACTTCCAATAAAAAATAAATAATTTTAGACTTAGAATAGTTGCCTTTACTCATTGGGGTCTATTAATTAAGTTCGAATTTAATTGGGAAAACGTGGAAAAGTGAAAGAGAGGAACAAGGGAAAGACTTAATAAAACCAACTAAAAATCAGTTATATTTTACTGATTTAAATTTAGAGAGTATGTTTGAAGGTAAATAAGTCCTCAAAGATTTTTAAATATTTTCTTTTAATTTTTAACTTGACGCTTTTAATTCTAGTAAAATCTTAATCCCGGAAGGCTGCTGTTTAATTAAACACAATTTTAATTGAATTAAAATATCAAATAAAACCCGAGACTGCGCTCTGTTTAATATTACTAGTGACGTTAAACGCAGCTCCTGAAGAATTTCATAAATTGAGAAGAGAATTTGAAGCTCGTTCCCCGTCAAATAGGTAAACTGAAATTACTCTTTCTTACTATAAGCACTTTGAACCAGAATTTTTAATTAAACGAACATTAACACCAAATTATACTGATAAATCTGTAACTAAACGCATTAATTAATTTTTTTTTTAAGATTCCATGAAGTTCTGCAATGAAAATACGCCATTTATTATATTATTATAAAATAATTATCTGCCATTAATTCATGAATTCCGTCGTTAGAAATTTCTAATTCCATCATATAGTCACATTATTGTTGATGAAATAAATATAAAAATTAAAAAAATTTAATGAGATTGAAATTAAATTTAAAATCCTATTATAAGACGAATATTCGAGTTAATGTGCAGAATTCCTCAAAATAAAATCAAGAAAGAAGAGACAAATTTTTTGATTGGAAAAAAGTTAAAAAGAGAAAATGAAACATGAGAAGGCATTTTTCTTTTTAATTTTTCTTCCCTCGTTTTTATTTTTGTCCAAAAGAATAAGTTTTTTCTTTTATTTTAAAAATATTTTTGCAAATTGCGATTGGACCATTTTATGGTGGTTGTCCAAATATGGTGGTTGGATTCCTGGTTTTATTTTCAGGAATTTTGCACATTAATTAAAAATAATTTGAAATGCACAGTTCTTAAAGCTTTCTCATAATCATTAATCATTTACAAGAATTACATTTTTTAGGTGTTTCTTTTTAGTTGAAATAGGGTCTTATTTATTATCAATAATTCAAGATTCGAATTTCAAATTAAATAAAATGTACAGATAAATAAATTTGAATGAAAATTTTTTTATTGTTAGATTAAAAAATTAAAAATCGAGTGATGTGAATTAAAAACTTTTAAATTGTTCAAGATTTTAATTCCAAAATTCCATCTTTAAAAAATTAATAATTTTAAAGAAGCCCTCGACAGGAAAGGGGTTTAAAATTTAATATGTGAATAAGCACAATTGTAAATAAGAAAATTATGCATTTGAATTAAACATTTCGAACTCAAAACTTCTTCGACAAAAATATAAAAAATTGCCTTCTTTCATTCCCAGCAAAATTAAACAAACACAAAATTTTATCTTTGAATGATAACAATTTTAGATAAAAAATCAGTTTCAAGCGAAAAAGCAATCATTTTTTTAACAAAATAGTTCAATTTTAAACGGAAAATATCAATTTCTAAATAGAATTTTGCTTCTCCAACGAAAAATTAATTTGAACAAAGTTACGTATCTTTCTAGCAAGTAGTTGAATTTTTAACTAAGAAAATTATGTTTTTACCAAAAAAAAACGAATTTCCAAAAAAATCAGAAAATTTCAATTAAAAAAAGGTAATCGAGACCTAAATACTTTAATTTTCTACCAATTTAGTCGGATTTTTAACCCAAGAAGATAACTTTTTACTCGAAAAATTGAATATATAGCAACAAACCACATAGTTATATTTTTAATAAATAAAATTAATTTTTTCACTGAAAAAGAAGTATTAACAAATTAGTTCATTCCACCAAAGAGACGAAATTCCAACCTAATCGATGAATATTCAAAAGGAATAGTCCATTTCTCATTTTAAAGATCATTTTTCAACTACAAAGTTCAATTTTCAACGAAAGAAATTAATTTTTAAAACAATGCTGATTTTTTTCAAAAATAAAACAAGTTCTAACAAAGTGGTTCATCTAAAAACTTAAATTGTGAAACAAGAATATTCATTTTTTACCAGAGAAGAAAATCCAAAATATTACAATTAAATTCTTGATTAAGAAAAAATAACAACAACTAATAGAAAAGAACAAAAAAAAGCATCAGTTCGTCAAAAAAAGATTAATGTAATACCAAAAAATTTTAATTTTCAAGCAAGATATTTAATTTTCTACGAAAAAAAACCAAAGAGAAAACATGTAGATTCAACTAAGAAACACAAATTTTCAATAAAAATGCAATAGCTAAATTTGCAGTTAAAAATTAATTTTTAATTCAAAAAAGCGAATTTTCAACAAAATATTTATATTTTTAAGTCAGAAAGACAAATTTTTAATAAAATAATTTAATTTTCTAACAAAGTGTTTTAATTTTTTACCCAAATAGATGAATTCGCAACAAAGCAGTGGAGCTATTTAAAGGAATGAAATAGATACATTTTCAATTCAGAAAATTAATGGTATTACAAGAAAATTAATTTTTAACTAAATAGTCAATTTTTCAACAAAAAAAGTTTATTTGCAACTGAGAATTTTTAAATAACAAAAATAAATTTATCATCGTGAACATAATATTTAAATTTCATTAAGAAAAAATTAAATTATAATACCAAAAATAATTAAATTTTGAATAAAATAGATAAATTCTTGAATAACATGTGTCAATTTTCAATAAAAGGATCTATTTTTAATTCAAAAAATTTAGTTTTCTATCAAGAAATGAAAATAAACTAAAAAATACATGAATTTTTAACTAAGAAAGACAACTTTGATCAAAAATGAAATAATTCACCTTTCAGTTAAAAAAAATATTCTTTAATAAAAAAAGAAACAGAAACATTTAACACGGTTGTTCAGTTTTCAAGAATTTGGTTTAAATTTTAATTAAAATAGATACATTTTCAATTAAAAATGGAATAATTAAATATACATTTGAAAAATTAATTTTTAACAAAACAACAAATTTCGAACAATGTAGTTCAATATTAAACAAACAAAAAACAATTTTGCATTAAAAAAATGAAATTTCAACCACAGAATGACTTTTTAAAAAACTGTTGAATTTCCTACAAGGTAGATTGATTTGGAACCAAATCAACAAAGAAAATTTAGTTTCTACAGAGAAAGACGAATTTTTAACAAAATATATACATTTTCACCGAAAAAATATTAATTTTAAATAAAAAATTAAATAGTTACATTTTTAGTTATGAAAAATTAATTTTCAACAAATAAGAGTAACAAATCTTGAAGAAATTAGTAGAAAAATATTTTAATTGTGCCAGATTAGAACTGAATTTTTCTACTTTGAAATTCAATTACAAGTGGAAAATGACTGGGTTAAAATTTGGATATATTGTTAAAAAAAAACTTAATGATAAAGTCCATTTATTTTTAGAATGTTTTAATGTCAAATGGAATCGCGGTTTAAAAGAAAATAAACCCAGATTCATTCTTCACCAACTAGTTAAATTTTCTACCAATAACATGATTTTCCAACCAAGCCGATTCATTCTCTACCGGAAAAGACAATCAATTTTTTAATCAAGCATCAATTTTTAATTAAAAATGGAACAGTTAATTTTCCAGTTAAGAAAAGTAATATTTAACCACCAAAAAATAATGAACAAAATTGTTGATAACTATTTGGATTACCTTTTTATATTACTTCTAATTACTTGCATTATCATGGATTACAATTGGATTACCTGAATTAGTGTGGATTACTCAAGATTACGAATAAAATAACACGACGGGGCAATAATATTAATTTTTCTGAGTACACATCCGAGAATAATTTTGGGCAAGACAGCTTATTAGGTACCCACCACAACGCGTTGCTGGGATTCTAAACTGTGTGGTGACCACCATGGAGCCCGACACGCATTCTCTACAATTCAAATAATTAATCTGGGACAGGATATTCAGTCAGGCAGCACCTACGACCTCTCTCATTTCATCCTGAGTTCAACCAAACTAATCTGCAGCCAACAACTGACCAGGTTGCTGCAGTGCTTTTATCGATTACCTTTATTGCATTACTCTGTTAACGACAGTAATGCCATTCGATTCATCTTTTACTGCAGACTATTATATTGCACTGCACTATTATA
>JAWWLR010000034.1:109818211-109835463 GCA_035041075.1 Acraspis erinacei
GAAGCATTTCGCATAAATTAAATTCAGTGACATCAAAACCTCGAACGAATTTTGCACAGTTATTGCAAGTTAAATAAAAACTAGGGTAATTATTTGATGGTATAGTTTGATCTACGGAGTCAGACCAGAAAATGACTTTAATGATGTTGAGAAGAATCTTTCTTATAGTCCTATTTTGGATTCCTTCGCGGATAGAAATTGAAGACAATGAAGAACTTGGTGCCCTAGATAAGTTAACCTGCACTCTTCCTGTTCCTGCATCTTCAATATGATCTGAAACAACACTTGGCAATCGTCAACATCCACCAAACTTCATGAAACTAAAAGTGATTCATTTGAAGAAAATCTAAATCCTTATAGAAAGTTGAAAAGATCAAATAGATTTAACTAGATTGATAATTAAAAACTCTTACCTAATGCGTTCTAATTTAGTTTTAGAACATCACCCTCGAAAATGCGATGATCGTAAAGTGATACTCTCTTTAAAACATATGTTAGTAGAATGTCTAAATGATCTAAAATCTAAATGAAAGAAGACTATATCTACCGGACAGTCTATAAATTACGGATCCAAATTAATTCAAGAATGTACTTCATTTCCCTAATGAAATAGGTTTCTCTAAACCAAATATCTCACAGAGTTTTCAATGTATAACACTGTGAAACTATCCTGTAATTGTAGTCTAATGACCTGGTAGTTGATGCAACATTAAGAACTAAATTTTTTTTAAACTCTCTGTTACGAACATTTCCAAAGAAAAATTCTCTCCGTATCAGGAAACAAAAATCCAGAAGGTCCTTCACTATTGTCCTATTTTTGATTCCTTTGCAAACAGAAATTGAAGGCAATGAAGAAACTGATGCCCTATCTAATTTAGTTTTCACGTTTCCTGTTTCTGATGAACTTGCTCGATTTGATTCTTATGATCCATGCAGTCTCATCAAGTGTAGTTTAATATGTTCCGCAGCAGCGTTTGGAAATCATCATCAACCTCAATGAAATTAAGAGTGATTTCTTCGAAGAAATTCCACATCCTTCTAGATAATCGAAAAGATCAAATAGCTTTCACTAAATTAAGAATTGACCATATCCTCATAACGCAATAGAATTTAATTTTAAAAAGTGATCTTAAAAAATGTAATGATTGTGAATTGATCGTCTTCTTAAAATATTTGTTAATAGATTGTTCAAATTATCTAAATTGAAGAAGGAGATATCTGCCGGAAGGTCTGAAAATAATTCTTACGTACCGAAATTTATTCCAATCAGTAGTTGGTTTCCTGAGTGAAATGGATTTCTCTAAACTAAATATAGATTTGTCAATACTATAATAAACTGCTGAAATATCAAACTCAATATTACAACCGAGCTTTCAATGCATAACACTATGTGACACTATCCTATAATTGTGGTTACTAATGACCTGGTAGTTGAAAGGACCTTAAGAATTAAATTTTAAAAAGCCCCTCTGTTACCCACGTTTCAAGAAAAAAATGTTCTCTGCATCAGGAAACCAAAATCCAAAATTCATAATCAGTCTAGACATGAACTATCTACATAGACTAAACACAATGATATCAACATCTCGAAAAAGTTTTGCTGAATAATTACTTAAATTTAATTGAAAGTGGGGATATTTAATCAATGATAAAGTTCGATATAATGAGTCTGAGTGAATAGTATATTATAAATAGTATTATAGCTATAAGATTAACATAATTCAGAAAAAAAGGCTTCTGGGATGTCAAGAAGATCCTTTTTATTGTCCTATTTTGAATACCCTGGCAAATAGAAATTGAAGGAAATCAGCAAACTGATGCCCTACCTAACTCAGCTTGCAGCCATGCAGTGTCATCAACTTTAGTTTAATATGATCTGTAACAACACTTGAAAATCATTAACAAACTTCATGAAATCAAAAGCGATTTCATCGAAGGAAACCGCATTCTTCTAGACAGTCGAAAAGATTAAATAGCTTTCACTAGATTGAGAATTGACCATATCCTCATAACGCATCAAAACCTAATTTAAAAAAGTGATCTGAAAAAGTGTGCTCATTGTGAATTGATCCTGTATTTCAAATATTTGTTTATAGATTGTTCAAATTATCTAAATCAACGAAGAATAAATCCATTGGACAGTCTCAAAATAATACTTTCGGATCCAAATTCATTCCAAAAAGTTCTTGCTTTCCTAAATAAAATGGGTTTCTTAAAACTAAATATAGAGTTGACAATATTATAGTAAAGTACTGAAATATCCGCATCATTAATCTGACTGATCTTGCAATCTATGTGAAACTATCCTGTAATCGTGGTCCCTAATGACCTGGTAGTTGATGCTACTTTAAGAATTAACTTTTAAAAACGGCCCTCTGCTACCAAAATTTAAAGAAACACATACTCTCCGCATCAGGAAACCAAAATCAAAAATTCCAAATTAGTCCAGACATGAACTACCCACATAAACCAAACACAGTGACATAAAAATCTCGAACAAATTTTGCTCAATAATTACTGAAGGTTAATTGAAAATGGGGGTAATTAGTCAATGATATAGTTTCATATAATGAGTCTGAGTGGGTAGTGTATTATAAATAATGTTATAGTTATAAGATGACCATAATTCAGACCAAAAAAAAGGCTTCGGGGATATCAATAAGGTCCTTTTTATTGTCCTATTTTGAATTCCTTTGCAGATAAAAATTGAAGTAAATCAGCAAACTGATGCCCTACCAAATTTAGCTTTCACTTTTCCTGTTTCTGATGAACTTGTTCCAGTTGATTCTTATGATCCGTGCAGTTTAGAAGGATGCGGATTTTCTTTGAAGAAATCACTTTCAATTTCATGGTGTTTGGTGGATGGTTCATCACCATCCACCGAACTGCATGAAATTAAAAGTTATTTCTTCAAAGAAGATCCACATCCTTCTAGTTTGTCGAAAAGATCAAATAGATTGAGAATTGACCACATCTTCATCACGCATCATAATTTAATTTAAAAACGTGATCCTAAAAAGTGTTATGATTGTAAATTGATGCTCTCCTTAAAATATTTGTTAATAGATTCTTCAGATTATCTAAATAAAAAAGACCTATATCTTCCGGACAGTCTCAAAATAATTCTTGCGGATCGAAATTCATTCCAAGAAGGACTTGGTTTTCAAATTGAAATAGGTCTTTTTAATAAAATATATAGATCTGTCAATACTATAATATCCTCCTCAAATATGAACCTCATTAATCTGACGTAGCTTTTAATGTATATTATGTTATACTACCCTGTGGTTGTAGTTGCTAATGACCTGGTAATTGATGCGACCATAATCATCAAATAAAAAAAGATGCTTTATTGTGAAGGTTTGAAAAGAAAAATGCTCTCCGCATTAGGAAACGAAAATCGATTTTTAAAAATTAGTCATCAATGAAATTAAAAAAGCCATTATGAAGCATTTGAAAGAAATGATACTCTTGAATTATTCTCTTAAATTAGTCTGTAGTTAATATTCTAAATTTGACCTTGTTCGAAGTTCTAAAAAAGATCATTTTGAAAGATGACACAGAAAAAGCGTTTGGATCCATATTGATGATCAACATCGAGAGACCATTAATAGATATTATTATAATCATCAACATGTCCCTGTCAATGATATCTAACCATCAGTATGGAACAGAAAGCTTGATCAGTCCACTCTTTTAAAAGTAGCGTTTTTGTTATTTTTATTTTGTTAAATAATTTTAAATACTTCCTACCTTTTTTTATTGGTGGACTGTACCATCTTTCAACATGGTCAAATTTAGAATACTAACAACTACGCAACTAATTCGAGAGGAGTAGTGAGAGCTTTTTTTGCAACTGTGACATATTGACTTCTCTAATTTTAGGAAGAATTATTTTCGACTTTGGATTTACGTTTTCTGGTGAGAACCATTTTATCTCGAAACGTTGACAATAGAGTTTCTTCTCAGCATCTTTCTTCGCAAGTAGCTATAAAATACTAATTACTAATTGCTTTTTGAATATCACCCTCATAATTCTGACTTTTTTACGCTAATTTTGAATTTGTTTCGGTTTTTCAAATGCAAATTTTTTCTCATGCAGGGTTTAAACGATTTATTACCGCTTTAAGGCCATGTGAAGAGTGGGTCACGTGATCAGATTCCTAGCTTATAGCCAATTTTTATTTCCCAAATTATTTTCAGTTTTTCACACGAAGCCTCAGATCGATTTTAAAATTTGGGATTAATTTGGGATAAATTTTGGGCTCTGGTCTTAAATGTTAATAATTATGAAAAATAAAAATAATTTATTTACAACAAATTTTTTTAAATAACTAAACAAATTTAGGACCAGAGCCACCATTCTTGGTGCTTCTAGTTTACTATCCCAAATTTTCAACTCGATGTGGTGCTTCGTGTGAAAATAAGTTAGGATATAAAAAAAGTGTCGGTAAGATAGGATTCTGATCACGTGACCCACTCATTACATGGCCTTAAGTAATTTTCTTTCAGAATAGAGTTAGAAACTCGCAGTTTTTTCAAAATTTTTCAACTTATTTTTAATTTTCAAATAAATTGAAGCAATAAAAAACGAAATTTAAGAAAAATATTTGTTTATACCATTTATTATTATTAATTATAATATTCTTTAAGAAAAAGCTAAATATTTACCATTTTTATAATATTTTCGACTTGTAATTCACTGTTTAATTAGCAAGAGGTAATAATGACATCATGTTAAGAAAAGTTATTTTAAAAAATGTTTTCTTAAAATAATATTCGAAAGATGCAATGGGAATGCCAGATAGTTGCGGTTTCTTCTGAAATTTTTCATGTTTTTTTAACTTTTTACCCAGATTGAGGTAATAAATAATACAAGTTAAAAAACGTAACTTCATGAAAAACTTATTATTGTTTATAATTATCTTCCATTATATAATTACTAGAAATTTGTGGTTTTTTCAGATATTTTTAAATTAACTTTGGCTTTTTAGTCGTAAACAAATAATAAATATCGAAATTAATTGAAAGGTTATTTCAAATACCTATTTTATTTAAAAAAATATATTCAACAATACATCTGGATTGTTTAAAAAATGTTTCCTTCTCTTGTTTATTTATTATTTTTTCGTAACTAAAAAGCCAAAATCAAGTTACAAATTTCAGAACAAACGGCAACTTACTATTATTTATCTAAGAGAAGATAATTAAAGAAAAAATAAATTGTTTTTACAATTAGGTTTATTCACTTGTAATAAATATGACCTCAATGCAAGTGAATTTTTGTTTAAAAAGTCAAAAATTGTAGAAAACCCCGCAACTATCTAGTATGACTATGAGAGAAGAATTCTTAACAATAAGGATTTGTTCTAAGTGAAAAGTCGACAAAAAGTAAAACGTTTAAGAAAAAAGGCAATTTTCAAGCATTATTTAAAGATTATGTTATGAGAAATAATATTGATTTGTTTAAACAATTAGGTTCGGTAAACTAGAATAATTATTACCTCGCTGTAAGCAGAAAGTGGACAAAAAGTTGAATTTTTAAATTATTTCATTCTTAAATTGTTTGCATTTTTAATTTCAGAAAATAAAATCACGATATGTAAACGTGAAGGTGCCTGCTGTTAACATAAAAAAATAGATAAAGAGTTATATTTTTGACAAGAGCTAAAGCATAAGAATTCCTGTCGTAGATAATAAACTTTGTCAGCCGAAACTGATGCTGAAGCTGAGAAAATGAGGAGTTCGTTTTTCATTCGGCTCCAAGTTCAAAGGTGCGGTCACACGTGAACGAATCTCAGACTCTCGAGCGGGCTCTTTGCAAGAGACTATTTTCAAATATAGGCCAAGAAGGTCTCTACTCACCCTTTGTAATCCTTACGAGCTGCTACCGGAGACTTTTGACAGTATCTGCTCGAGCCTTCCTCCCTTCCTTCCAATTATCTGCTACTGCTATTCTTTCCTATTTTTCGCGCTACCATTGCCATTGACAGCTTTCGCGATTCCAATCAAGCTCACTATTTCAAAGCTACGTATCACCATTCTTATCTTATCCGTCCTGAACCACTAAAGGCTGTCTTCAATTGATATATTTCTTTTTAAAAAACAAAATACTTTTCAGAGAAGTATTTTTAGGGTTTCGTAGCTCCGGGCAGAAGCCCTTATAGTGTCGGGTGGTGTAAGTACATCCAAGTAAGTACATCCAAAAAAGTAGTCCAATTTTTAAATAAAGTAGTTTAATTTTCAACGAAGGTATTAAATCTCCATACAAAAATTTAAATAAATTATTTCAAGTTTCAACCAGGTAGTATATTTTCCACCAGATAATATGGATTTTTAACAAAAATTTAATAAATAGTTTATATTTCAATCAGAATAGGGTTTTCTTTAAAAACAAAAAAACAGCTAAATTCAAGCAAAATAGGCGAAATTTAAAAATAATAGTTGCTTAATTAAGTAAAAAAAATGTAGCAAAGACTCTAAATTTTCAAGCTAAAAAGACGACTTTTGTACAGATAATTTAATCTTTAACCGAACAGTTAAATTTTTAACAAAAATGCAATAGTTTATATTTTATTCCCGAAAATTTGAATTATCGATCAAAAGCAGTTAAAGTCAACCAAAAAATACGAATTTTTAACAAAATAGTTGATTTCTCATCCAGAAAGTTTATGTTTTAAAAGGCAGTTTAATTTCTAACAAAATGCTTGAATATATGCTTGAATATAAAAAAATGTAATTTTAATTTTTAATATTAAATTTGCCGAATGTTCATTCAACAATTTTTGTAGCAACGAAAAAAATCTACTTCCGCCTGGATTTGAACCTGGACCATCACCATTGATGAGTGAATCGGTAACGAATGGCCTCGTTGGCGTAACTGGTTAACGCTCCACCTGAATAGTGGCGTTTCTGGTTCAAATCCAAGCCAGGACAGATTTTTTTCGTCTTTCAAAAAATATTGGAAGAGTCATCGGCAAATTTAAAATCAGAAATTAATTAATTACCCTAGTTCGATAAAAATACTACATTTTGTTATTTTTCTACTCTTTTGAAAGATGCACTTTTTATTGAAAAAATCCTGTGATCATAGATTCTTTGAATTTAAAAATATTGAAAAGGAGATTATGTTCACGATGCGTCAAAAGACGTACGCAAGAAGAACCTTTCCTCTCCAAGACTCAGTGTCGTTGGTATTTTTATTTTTAATTTCATTTTTATTTTTATTTTTGTTTTTCAGTAAACTAAAGTCATTAGAACATCAAAGATGTCTCCGACGTCATGCTCTCCTTCACTACAGAAAAAGGGTTGGTTCTACCACGGGCTTTGCAATCGTTTCAACAAAAAAAAAAACATATTTCAAGGTAAATATGATGAGACATAGATGGAGATAAAAAAGGCAGAAATTTCTGCAACAATTACGGAAAAATTTAACTTTTTGACTAATATAGATAAATTTTTAAATAACAATTTTTAACATAAATAACATTTTTTTAAATAAAATAGTGCAATTTTTAGTTGAAAAAATTAATTTTCCCCCCAAAAAAGAACGGTTTCAAAATAATAGTTCAATTTTTAAAAGAGATGGATTTTCTACTAAACTTATCCATCTTTTACAAAAAAATGACTTTTGAAGAAAGTATTTTAACTTTCAACCAAGAAGTTGAATTCTCAATCTAAAGGCATGATTTTTCAACCAAAGATATAATAGTTGATATTTTAGCAAAACATTTTTCAGTTTCAACTAAAAAAAACAATTAAATTCAACAAATAGTACGATTTTTTATCAAAGCACTTCAGTCCTGAAATTTAAAAAAAAATTAATATTTATCCGAAAATTAGCATTACCGATAAAAAAGAATTTTGAAACAAAATAGTTCAATAACAAAAGAGTTCTTTTTTTTAACCAAACAGTTTCAATTTAAAAAAAAATGAATTCTGGATAAAAAATGAATAGTTTATATTCAAACAAGAAAGGATTTGCATTTTGAATGAAGTAAAATTAAACAGTCAATGATTAAGAAAAAATTTCGAACTAATCGTTGAACTTTCCATTAAAAAAAAAGAATTTTGCACAAAAAAGTTAAATTTTTTACAAAAAAATATTAATTTTTAACCCAAAAAATCAATTTTTAACCATAAAAGATTGAATACGTCACAAATAATCCAGGAAAGATTTTAATCTATAAATTTTCTTTCCCAGAATAAAAATTTAATTATTTGGTTTAAAATTCCTCCTTTTTGGTCGAAAATTAATTTTTTGGTTGAATTATTTGGTTAAAAAATTATGCATTTTGTCGAAAATTCGACTTTTTTATTAGAAAATAAATTTTTTGGTTAAAATGCAACAGTTCTGTTTTCAATAAAGATGCTTGTAATTTTTGAAAAATTTGCCTATTTTTGTTCAATTAAATTATTTCTTATTAAAAATTAAAATATTTTTTGTTAGAATATTGACGAATATAATTTCTTTTTAAATTAATATTTTTAGGTTGACAATACAACTTCTTGGCTGAAAATTGAACTCATGCCCTAAAAATGAACGTGTTATTTTAAAACTGAACTATTTGGTTTAAAATAAACGTAATGGGGAAATTTTATATTTTCGAGTTGAAAAATCAACTGTTCTCTACAGAATATTTGTATTTTGGTTTTCCATATTTAAAAATGTTGTAGAAAATTTAATCGTTTTTTGCAATTTTTTTAAATTTTAAACTGATGATGATTATACTATTTGATTAAAAATTAATTTCTCTGTTAAAACTGTATAGTTCTGAGTTGAAAATTCAACTGTTTTTTCTAGATAATTTATATTTTGTCTTAAAAATGGTATAATTTTTTAGAAAATTTAACTATTTTGTAGAAGAATATTTTTTTATTGAAAATTTAAGTAATTTTTTAAGAATTCTTTTTATTTTAGAAAAATATTTTTCTTGTTTGACAATACAACTACTTCATTAAAAATGTATGTGTTTTGTTGAAAAATCATCTTTTTTCGTGAAAAATAATCTTCTTCATTGAAAATTCAAGTAGCTATTAAAAAATAATGTATTTTATTGAGAATTTTTTTCAGTAGAAACTATTTAATTTCTGGTTAAAAATTGTGTTTTCAGTTAAAAAATGCAACTGACTGGTTGAAAATTTACGCAGGTTGTAAAAAGTTACTATTTTTTGGTGAAATATGCATCTTCTTGGTTGAAAATTAAACTATTTATTAAAAAATGTATGTAATTTATTAAGATTTTTTATTAGAAAATTTATATTTTTAATGAAAAATATATTGTTTCGATTGACAATATAATTATCTGATGGAAAATTCAACAGTCTTCTCGAAGGAATTTTTTTTATTGAAAATTAACTATTTCAAATAAAAATTTAAATATTTGTTTAAAAATGTGTTCATTTTGTTAATAATTCTTCTCTTATAGTAGAAAATTTGTCTTCCTGGTTCGAAATGCATCCCTATTGGCTATAAATTCAATATTTTTTTGAAAATTAAACTGCTTTGTCGTAAGATCGTCTTTTTGATTTTGAAGTCCTAAAATTAGTATGAAATTGAGTTTCTTTACTGCCTTTAAAATCCTTCTCTGTTAATAATTTTACTATTTTGTTTACAATTTTAATCTTTTGGCTAAATTCAAATGTTTTCGCTTTCAAACGTCTAAAATTTGTTAAAGAAATTAAGACACCTTAAATACCTTATGTACCTGCTATTAAATTTTTCAAATTTCAAGGTTTTCTTAAATTTCGAAAGAGGGGGGAGGATCGACTTCACCAATTGCTCTTCTCTGGATCTGCCATTGGTCGGACTAATGAAATTTTGAAACTGATTAAAAAAATTTTGAACCTGAGATAATATTTTTCAATTACTATTTAATAATTGTCAAGTGACTCTTGACTGCCTTAAGGCGCTTCAAATGACTTGGTTCCGCTTGATCCACTACACGTCTAAAAGGATGCATTATTTAACATAATATTTTTACCACGAAATCTTAAGGCAATTATACCCATTTCGACTGAGAGCTTTTATTGAAAAATTTTCATTTTCTGTAACTGACAATGTTGTTTTCTTGGTGCCTGAAATCGGCAACACTATAACCATTGTGTACGATGGACTGCCGCTTTCAGGGAAAAACAATTTTTAATTACAAACAAATTAAAAATAAAAATTATGGAAGACGCTCTCTGTAAAAAGCGGTTTAATTGCCTTTAGATTATGTAGTAAAAATATTACGTCCAACAATTCATCCTTTTAGACGTATACTGGATCGAGCAAAACAGAATCGTTTGAAGCACCTTAAGCGTGCTTTCTGGGTGAAATTTTAATTAGCGCGACGCGACGCGCGTAATAAGAATTTGCTCTTAGCAAACAGAAGTGAAATTTCAAAGGCGAGATAAAGCTGTCGTCCTGTCCATCCGCATACCGTTCTGAATTCGCGAACCTATAAAATTCATTAATATTCTTTAAGTACGGTGGTCATAAACACGCCGAGGAATCTTTATAGCTTTTAGAGAAGTTTACTCCTTTTATTAGAACAGACACTTCGATCGCACAGAATTTTTCGTTTCTCATTAGACACTGTACTTAAATTAAATAAAGAATGGCCTATGGGTGTAGTCGAGGCCAGGTGGGGGCGCCACTATGACTTGGTGCCGCCATGGCGGCACCAATCCACTTTCTTGTGATACGGACAATTTTGTGGGCTTTTAAATAGGAAAAGATGAAGTATTAACAATAAAATATAATTTTCAATAAAAAGAGGCATTTTTAACAAGATAGTTGAATTATAAAAAAACATTAAATTAGAAAAAAGATTAATGTTCAATAGAAAATAATTCTTATAAAGACCTACTAGTTAAATTTTATCTTCTCGAATATACAGGTTAAATTTTTGAACAAAAAGATAGAATTACATTTTCGGATAAAAAATTTGATTAAAAAAACAGCTTTCAACAAAAGAAAATAAAGAATTCTCAATATAATTGTTAAATTTTCGACCAAGACGATTAACTCTTTATCTTCGTGATTTCAAAATTCAACAATTAAGTAGAAAATCAGATTGCTATATAGAAATTAAATCTTTTTGAAAATTCATCTCTTTGTAAATACCATTTTTGTTGTTGTTTTAAAAACGCAACTGCTTGGTTCAAAGTTTATCTTTTTGGTTTCAAATTGAACTACTTGTTTTATTGAAAATTCATATAATTTGTTAAAGATTCGTCTATTTTGTTCAATTTAACTGGTAGAAAATGTGCATTTTTTATCAAAAATTAATTTCTTCAACTAAAAATGTAACTATTCTATTTTGGGTTGAAAAATTATGTATGTGGTTGAAAAATAAACTGTTTCTTTTGAAAATTATCCTTTTTGTTTAAAAATTCACATATTTTTTATTTTGGATTTGACTATATTTTGTTAAAAACTGATGTTCTTTGATTCAATCAAAGTGGTAGAAAAATAGTATATGTTTTGTCGAAAATTAATTTTTTAAACTGATAAAGTGACTGCTCTATTTTTTGTGGAAAAATTATATTCTTTCGTTGAAAATTTAACTATTTGGTTGAAAATTTATTTCTCTTGATTAAAAATTACATTCTTATTGAAAGTTCATCTATTTAGGTTTGAAATTTACCTATTCTATTGAGTCATCTCTTTTGGTCAAAAATTTAATTTTTTGTTGAAAATTCATCCTTTGGATTGCAAATTCATCAGGTATGGTAGAAAATTGTAAGAGTAGGAAAAGTGAAGTGGTAACATAAAAGTTAATATTCTACCAGAAAGTTTAATTTAAAAAAAATGTAATTTTCGGTTACTAAGCTTGATTTTTATGAAGAAACAACGAGCTTTCTTTGTCTCAAAAAATTTAAATTGGCAAGCTTATTAAAAAATATAAAGTTTAAAACAAAGATGTAAGAGTGACATTTTCAGTTGACAAATTAACGACTAATAAAAAACAGGACTTTTCAACTAAATAGTTCAATTTTCAACCCACGAAATGAACTTTTAATAAAAAAATTAGTTTTCGGAAAAAATGATGAATTTCTAGTAAAATCTATAAAATATTTACTAAACAGATAAATCTTTAACCAAGAGGATTACTTTTCTAGCAAGAAAGACAAATTTCTAACAAAATACATAAAAAAAGACACATTTTTAAACCAAAAAGAAAGAGTTTTTGACAAAATGGTTAAATTTTTAACTAAAGAAATAAATTGTTAACTAAAATGATGAATCTTCAAATAAAAAACTTAATTTTTAACAAATTAGTTAAATTTCAACCAAAAAAATAAATTTTTCACTAAATAACACAATTTTTGACAAAAAAAAGATCTTCTTATGGGATCCAATATTTCATTCAACAATACTTTTTCGTAATTCTTAGATTTTTTTACATACTGCTAATTATTGAGAATTATTTATTGTTTAAAAAATTATTATCTTATAATATCGTCAGTTCATGGTATTTTCTAATTGCTATGGTTTAATTGGTAAATGTGAAAACCTATTTCCGAAAATCTTCGTTATTTTTAATTACTCTTATTTATTTTTCAATGTTTGGAAATAGGGGATCGCATTCATTAATCTGTGATTTCATAAGATACAATTTTTTTAAACCAATGAAAGTTTTTCAACTATTAAAATAAAATTAAAAAATCTCAGAATTGTGAAAAAGTTTAAAAAAACTAAACAAAAATTTCTCTATCTTTTTTGATTAAAAATTGCATTTAAATAATTATAAAATGTTTCAATAATGAAAATAGACCTAAAATTTAAATAATTTACTCTTTATATTCACAAATTAGGCCAAGACATTCCAGAAAATACAATTTATTCGGGATATTACAAAATAATAAATTGTTTAATCAATTGTTTAAGCAAAAAGATCGGCATCTATTATTACAGTGAACTCTTACTTATTCCACGGCTCACTTATTCAAAGGTTCCCTTAATCCAAGGCTTACTTATTCCAATTCTCTCACGCTCGTATATTTCATGTAGCGAGGCTTCTTCAACTCCCACCACTGTCCCTGTACTGTCTCGCCCGCGCCAGTGGCTCACCAATTAAAAAGAAGCCCGGCGAGCGGCAAAGAGTGCGCGCATCGATACAAGTTAGGAGTCAATGAAAGTCATTCGATAAAAACACCTCGCGACTCGCGGTAGAGGCAGGGGCCCCTGAAGACTTGGAATATCCGAATGTTTACGTTTTTCAGTCCTTGGAATAAGTTAAAGCTGACTGTATTAAAATTAAAAAATTAAATAAATGGGGGAGGGACGCCGTCAAAGAAATTGAGAAACATTTATTTAGAACATCCCATTGTAAGTTATCCTTTTAAATCCAGAAACAGGATAGCCCAAACGAACTCGATAATTATCAGCACTCGTCATTGAATTATCCATATTCATTTTGATGAATCATAAAATTATATCGCATGCCCTATATTCACGCATACATTTCTCCCTGTCATGAATAATTTATAATTTTAACTGGTGTAGAATATAGTAGACTTATTAACTGTTTAATGCGGGGAATAATTGGGGCTAAAAAAGTGGCCACATCAATTAGTGGATAATTATGTGCACGAATAAATAGCTGAGCCCAGAAGAAAAAGTTGCACTCAAGAAAAATGTTTCTTTGAATCAAACGAATTCTATCTTTAATTTAGGATTTTAAAAAATATTTTTTTGATATAAAAACATATTTTTTGGATTTAAATCAAAATTTATGTAAAACAATTTAATTTATTTTTAATTCGCTCGAAGCCACACAAAATAAATTCATTTTTTTAAACATTTATCTTCACAATTAGCTACTGAATACGAAAAAAGATTACTTTTTGAAACCCCCGTACGTCTGCTTTATAGAGTCCCAAAAAGAAAACCCATAAATGAAAAAAATGAATACTGTGAGTTTTTGGTAATAATTATAATTTTTTGTATGTTTTTTTTGTAATGATAATTATTTCTATTACTTAAAATACTATTTTATACTGATAAATAGATTTTTTAAATAATTTTTTTAACAATTCTTTATTGTTTTCAGCTATTTTCTCTTAGACTACATTTATAAAGTAGCAGTTTTTTGAGACATTTGCCACTTTTTTCCACTTTTCAATCATAGTGAAGTAAAATTTAATTATTGCTAACAATCATACTTAATTAAACAATTTACTGTTATTATTAATGATTTTCTCTTAGAATTTTGCGAGAAAATTTCGGGTTAACATTCCAGTTTTTCTCGAATTTTTAATTAGAGGCAGGGAAATAATTGTTTAGAGTTAACACAGTGAATGTTTAAGCAATTTATTATTATTATTATTATTAATAGTATTATTATTGAATAATGCTAGAAAGTTGCGGTTTTTCTGAATTTTTTAACTTTTCTTCAACTTTTTACTTAATGATTCAATAATTAATGCAGGTTAAGAACAAATAATAAATATCAATAATAATTTTAGCAACAGGGCTCTCAGTATATATTTCAAGGAAAACATAAATATAATATAATTTATATTAAAAAATTCAAGAATATTTCAAATATCTGTTTTATTTCAGAAGAATAGATATATTCATGAAAAAGAAAAATATAGTTTAAAATAAGATTTTCTGCAATTTTTATTTATTATTTTTATATAACTAAAAAGGCAAAGCAAAATTAAATATTTTGGAAAAAACCGCATCTTTATAGCACTCATCTGCGAGAAAAAGGTTCTAAACAATAATAAATTCATTAAAAACCATTTTTGTTAACTTGCAATAATTAGTTCTTCACTAATTGAAAAGTGAAGAAAAATGTAAATTTTTGTAGAAAAAACTGCAATTATCTGGCATTAATATAGATGTAGATAGTTATAAATAATAATAATTTATTTAAACAATCGTTTTCTCCAAATTAAATTAGGTATTATGTCGCTCCAAGTGAAAAATAAATAAATAGTACAAACTTTCAGAAAAAATAAAAATAATTTTCTACAAAACAAGTCAGTTGATCACCAAATAGTTTAAATTTCTATAAAATTATTGAATATTCAAGCTGAAAAATAAATTTTCTACAAAAAAATGTATTCGTTAAAAAAATATATATACATTTAAAAAAAAACAGTTGAATTCTAACGAAAAATTCGAATTTTTATTAAAATATCTGAACTTGCAACCAAAAAGTTACATTTTCAACTAAGAAAATTGGATTTCTACCACAAATATGAATTTCTTAACAAAAAGTAGCTTTCAACGTAAAAAATAATTTTCAAACAAAAAGACTAATTTTTACTTCAGCTGTGTGATCTCACTGCTACAAATATATTTTTGTGATGAGTGGGTCACGTGACCAGATTCCTATCTTACCGACAATTTTTTTATATACTAATTTATTTCCAAATGAAGCGCCACATCGAGTTCAAAAATTATGATAACAAGTAAGAAGCATTATGAAACGTGGGCCTGATCCTAAATTTTTATAATTATGAGAAAAATTTTCTTACAAACATTTTTTTTGCTTTTTTCATAATTATTAAATTCTAGAACCGGTCCCACCTTTCTTAGTGCTTCTTATTTATTATCCGAAATTTTTAAATCGATGTGGCGCTTTGTGTGCAAATAAATTAGAAATTTAAAAACGGGTCGGTGAGGTAGGAATCTGGTCACGTGGCAATATAAAAAAATGTGCGCAATGTAAAAAAATGTATAAAACAAGTGAAAATTATAAATCATATTCCCGACTGTTCTGCCTGCAAGTGTTGAAGAGCAACTAAAGAGAAAACAATTTCCTTCTTCATGATGTGATTCATAATGTGACAGTAAAAGATTATTATTGCTTGAATAATTCGTGGAAAATTTACCTTTTCTCGCTTATTCCGTCTCGTTTATTATATCGTTACACTTAATTTTGTGCGAAGGAATAGAATTCCCTTTTTCTCCTTTGGATACAATTTTCTGTTATATTAATTTTTATAAGGGAGACGCTTTTATATTTAGAAAAAAAGAAAAATGACTCCAAAGAGAAGTAAATGTTCATTCATGAATTACTGGAAGGAATTATTATAAAAGGAAATCGAAAAGGCAAACGAAAGCGCAAAAGGAAAGAGTAACAAAGAAAAAGAAATTGAAAAGTTGCAATATTACAGAATCTCAATTAACGAGTGATGTACGATATTTTATTTCAGAAACCGCCAAGTATCTATTTTTTCCTATTCAGAAAAATTGTTTTAACGATTTATTTTAAAATTCTTAAAATTGAGGACTGGATGCAATAATTGATCCCTGAAATTTTAAACAGATATGGGTATGAGACTTCTGTAATTAATTATAAATAAATAAAACGTCAAAGAACAAAACAAAAACACTTTTAAATTCGTCTCCAAAATATCTGGGGGTACATTTTTTTAATGCTAACCACATTTTAAAAAGGCAAACCTGGATGTTCGGGAGACGAATCCATAAGTGTTTCACAAGTTTTAAATCCATTTCTCCAGCTACCGAAGTGTAAGCTTATTAACAAATCATTTAATTGTTTCAAAAATTCTTTTAAAAAAAGATGCACATAGATATTCCGGAGGCGAATCCAAAGGTGTTTTTAATTCTTGCATCAGATACTTAGCCTTTTTTGGGGGGGTTTTTGATCTGACCCTACAGTTTGTTTATAATTAATTACAAACAAATAAATTTTTATAAGAATATGCTTATACAGAATGACGAGACGGAACTTTTTTGTATTTCCAGTTTATTTTTCCAATTAAAATTTTCAAAAATACAATAAAAAATGTAAGAACAAATTTTTCCAAAGTTCAATTATTTGTTTAAATATAAATCGTCATAACTTAGCCAAATGGCCACTTGGCGAAGCCGACAAAATAAAGAAACAAAATTTAATTGACTATTGTTTCATAATAATTAATTTTACATTGAGACCGTCGGTAACCACATTTTTTTAGCTTCGTCGAGAAAAAGTATCGAAGGATGTTCAAAATTTAAAAAAAGACCTTCAGTGATTATTCAAGGAAGATTTTTTGAAATTTTTAGATCGATTCATTCAAAATTGACGAAATTAGATGTTTTTTTTAGAAAGCATTCGATGCCACTAATGATAAATAAGCTGCCTGATAGTGCGCGATGTTAACCGAGCTATTGCTGGCAGCATGGAGTGCTTTCTTATAAAATACCTAATTTTTTCACTTTTTTATAAATATTTTCTAAATATTTGATAAAATTAGAACGATTTATGATTTAGAAAATAACTAGTTTTGAAGAAAATTTT
>JAWWLR010000034.1:109867528-109879260 GCA_035041075.1 Acraspis erinacei
AGTTAAGAATTTTTTTATATTTCTTATACCCCTGTGCACTAAATTCAAGGGACGAGAAGTATAAGAAAAATTTTGTCCTGAAGATAAAAAATGAAATTAGAAAAATCGACATTTTTTTCGATGTTTGCATTAAAATAACAATTAAATAAACAAAAAAATAAAAAATCTACTCTCACCCTTTTCTGAAAAATTTAGTCCTGAATTTTTCATAAAAAAAATTCTAAAATCGGTGCATAATTGCGTTCTAAATGTCATTTTGAACCTCGTTTTCTGATTTCACCCCACTGTGCGGCGCGGCGTCAATTCTCGGTAACTCTAAATTCAGAAACACTAAATCCAGATTCGACTGTAATAAAATATTTAACCAAACAGATGATTTTTCAAAAAATAGATGTTATTTCTGATTTAAAAATTTATTAGTAGCTTATAAAAACTGCTTTAATTCCCCTTCACATAATTTAGCAAATCCTAATATTTGTTAGGTTAATTAAACACAAAGCAGTGCTTAAGATCTCCAATAAACAGTATTAAAATGGAAATTTTTCCAAAGCAAACTTTTCTTCATTATTTAAATAGTGGATCTGTATTTCAGCCGAATAAGAGAAAAGCAAATAATACTGGAATTAAAAAAAGTGAAAAAATCTCTGAAGGGAGGCGAAGACTTTCAAAAAAATTGACGTGATATGGAAAAATACGGATTAAACGCGTTGGTTTGTTCGTTATTATTCTTCCATTATTCCACCTTTACGAATAAAACAAAAAGTGAGGCAAGATCTGTTTGTATTAGCCTCGAGCGCAGTGAGTTTCGCAATCGACGAAAAACCTTTTCTGATTCGTGATATTCGTATTTGTAAAAAGCGTAAAAATTAATCAACTCAGGAAAAAAATTGTAATTGTTGCCAGAATTTCGTATAAAGCCTTGTCACTTTCAAACAAACGACTGATGAGTTGGATGCATTTATCTTGTTCTTTTTATAACTTTTCGGAATCACTGGTTCGATTTAATTACGAACAGCGATTACTGCTTTCAACATTCCCGAACAAGAGGTGAACAGCCAAAAGATTGGCTTTGTAAATATAATTCTGCTGCATACCTCGATTCGAAATTAGAAGAAATATTTAAAAAATATAAATAAACAATTAATATCTAAAAATAATTATAAATAAATAAAATTATTGTTTAAAAGTAACCTTGCCAAAGATTTTACAAATATTACAATGAGTTTTTAAAGATTTCACAAATTTCACAAATATCACCAAATATTTCAAAAAATATTTCGAATATTTTGCGAACATTTCCAAAAATTAAAAAAATGTAAAGATTTCAGCTAAATTTCGAAGATCTCACAAAGACTGATAATTCTTCAAAGACTTCGAAAATATTTTGAAGGTTGCAGAAAGATTTTCGATAGGCTTAAAAGATTTCACGAAGATTTTAATGGTTTTTCAAAGACTTCAGAAAAAATTCGGCTAGATTTAAAAGATTTCACAACGACTTTAATTATTTCACAAATATTTTCGATAGATTTCAAAGGTTTCAAATATTTACTACAGAATCCTGAACGATTTATAATATTTTACAATGATTTAAAAGACTTCACAAAGACTTTAATGATTTCCTAAAAATTTCACAAAGATTAAAATAATTTCACAAGTATTAGCAAACATTTCAAATATTGCGCAAAGATTTTCAAAGATTTCAGAAATATTTTAAGAATATTTCCCCATATTTCACAAAGATTTCAGACAGATTTCCAAAAGACTTCGATTATTTGAATAATTTCAAAAATATTACAAAATATTTAACAAATATTTCAAATACTTTGAAAAGATTCCACAAGATATCAGAAATAATTTTTAAAGATTTCAATGGATTTCTAAGGATTTCAATTTTTTTTTTAATTTATCATAAATTTCGGATAAATTTAAAAGGTTACATTTATTTTACAAAAAATTCAGATGCACTTTAAAGAGTGGACAAAGATCTTCATGATTTCCCAAGGATTTCATAAAGATTTCAATAATTTTACAAAGATCATTGAATATTTTAAAAAGATTTTCCCGAAGACTTCACAGAGATTTCAAAGATTTCAGATAAATATCAAAGATTGCACAAAGACATCTAAGTTTTTCAAAACATTTATATAATTTTACAAATATTATCAAATATTTCACAAGTATTTTCAAATATTTCAGAAATATTGCAATGATTTCCCACAGATTTTAAAGATTTCGGATAGTTTACAAATATTTCACAAATACTTCAATTATTCCACAAAGATCACAGATATATTTTGTAGAATATTTAAAAAAATCCAATGCATTTAATTGTTCGACTTCGGGGGGGGGGGGGGGGCAATACTTTGACCATCCCTAGTAGAACATAGAATTATTCTATTGAAATTTCGTTGTTTTTAGATTAATTTTTTTTACTAAAAATTCAACTACTCAATTATTGGTTGCAAATTGGACGTTTTGATTCAAAAGTTAAACCATTATATTTATTTATTTCATTAGGGATTTTTTTGTTGAAAGTTCAGCCACATATTTAAAAGTGGAATTAATTTGTTAAACAATAATTTAAGAGGATAAAGATTCAACTATTTTGTTTAAAATTCGATCTTTCTCAGTCGTTTTTAATCGAAAATTCAACAATTTGGATAAAAATTAAAGTACTTTATTTTGAACTATTTTGCGGAAAATTCATTCACTCTTATATTACTCAAAAATAAGTCTGTTCATTGAAAAATCTAGCTTCAATTTTTTTCGTTAATAATTTAAACATTTTAGTCGTAAATTCGTAGATATTGTACGAAATTAATCTTTTTGGTTGATAATTTAACTGCTAGAATGAAAGGTGAACTATGTTGTTATAAAATTAATTTTATTAGTTGAAGATCCAAAAATTTCATTGGAAATTTATTTATTTGTTTGACAAAATTTTGTTTTATGGCTACAAATAAATTTTTGCATGTGCTAATTTGAATACTATTACATTTATGATTATGAATTGATTGATGTCAGTTCAAACTTCAGTTTCAAACTTCAGTTCAACTTTTTTGAAAAAAATATTTTCTTGTTTGCAAATTCAATTATTTTGTTAAAAATTCGACTTTCTGTTTTCAAGATGTATCTCTTTTGCAATAAATTTTAAGTTTTTTTGAACAAAGACACTTTTTACTTAAAGATTAAATCTGTTGATTTTCGTTTTCAACAATTTGATTGAACCTATCTATTTTTTATTTAAAATTAAAATAATTTTAGTTGAAATATAAAATTTTATATTTTGCGTTCAGAATTCATCTTTCTGTTTAAATTCAAGTTTTTCTGACACAAAATTTAAATATCTTCTTAGCTGAAATAATGAATAGTTTATTTTTTGAACAGAATTATCCTGTATTAATTGAGGATTCAACTATTTTTTTAAAAGTTGAATTCTCCGTTCAAAATCTAATTTTTTTAAGCTTCATCATTTTAGTATAAGATTTAACTGTTTTCTCCAAAAATGTATTACTTCTTAAAAAATTTAAATATTTTGTTGAAAAATGAATCATTTTCTTACAAAAATGCAACTGTCTTCTAAAAAATTTATCTTTTCGGTTTGAAAATTCAACTATTTAAATTGAAAATATAATCGTGTTTGGTCAAATGTTTATTATTGTTTTGCTTAAAAGTTTAAATATTTCGGTAAACATTCATCCTTTGTATGTTGAAAATTAAAATATTTTGTTGAAAATTTTACTCTATGGTTTAAATTGCAACCTTTTTGTTTATAATTTAAATATTTTTATACAACTTCCATTCTTTTGTTATTTCCAGCATTGGCTTGAAATAAATCTCTTTTAGTAAAAAATTATTCTTTTTTCTTTCAAAATTCAAACATTTTGTTCAACGAATTGGTTAAAAGTTGAATTCCTTTGCTAAAAGTTTAATTAAAAAAAATTATTTTAAAAAAAATCATTTTAATTGAAATTTTAATAGTTTTTGTGAAAAATTTAATCAGATCGTTAGAGATTTTTAAATTTTTTGGAAAAATTATTTATTTTCTTGAAAATTTAACTATTTTGTTAAAAATGTTACTGTCTTGTTGGAAATTCGTAATTTTCGATAGAAAAGTGGCTGTCTTGAATTAAAAATTCAACTCTCCCAAAAAATTCAATTTTTGGTTTAAAAATTCAACTATTAGATTCAAAATATAATCGCGTTTGGTCAAATGATTATTTTTGTTTTCTTTAAAAGTTTAAATATTTGGGTAAATATTCATCCTTGGTATGTTGAAAATTAAAATATTTTGTTGAAAAGTTTAATCTATGGTTTAAATTAAGACTTTTTTGTTTATAATTTAAATATTTTTATAAAATTTCCATTTTTTTATCATTTCCACCATTCGCTTGAAATACAACTCGACTGGTAAAAAATTATTCTTTTTTCTTTAAAAATTAAAATATTATATTCAAGGACTTGGTTAAAACTTGAATTTCTTTGCTAAAAGTTTAACTAAAAAAACATTTATCATTTTAATTAAAAATTTAATAGTTGTTATTAAAAATTAATCATTTCATTAGAGATTTTTAAATTTTGTTGAAAAATGAATCATTTTCTTGAAAATTTAACTATGTTGTTAAAAATTATACTTTCTTGTTGGAAATTCGTAATTTTGGATATAAAAGTGGTCTTCTTGAATTAAAAATTCAACTCTCTCCTAACAAATCCATTTTTTTGGTTTAAAAATTCAACTATTTAAATTGAAAATATAACAGCGTTTGATCAAACGTTTATTTTTGTTTTGTTTAAAAGTTTAAATATTTGGGTACACATTCATCCTTTGTATGATAAAAATTAAAATATTTTGTTGAAAATTTTACTCCATTGTTTAAATTTCAACTTTTTTGTTTAAAATTTAAATATTGTTATAAAATTTCAATTATTTTGTTATTTCCAGCATTGGCTTGAAATAAATCTCTTTTAGTAAAAAATTATTCTTTTTTCTTTAAAAATTCAAATATTTTGTTGAAGATGCCATATATTTCGATTTGTTTTTTCCGAACGGCCCCAATCGATCAGTTAATATTATAAGAAGTCTTTAAAGCTTGTTTCTTAAATCTCGTAAATAAATTACAAATAAAAGGCAATAAATATTATTTCAAAAATGTTTCATTTTTCTTGAAAGAAATGAAAGAAAACCGTAAAGAGGATGGCGTCTGACCGACCGAATGGATTTAGAGATATCTGAAGAAAGCGGACAAAAGTGTAACTGCAAGAAGCACTGTTACATTTACGATGTCCTTCTAAATCCTCAGCAGAAGTTTTAGCGGAACTTTATTGTCCTTTTGAAAATATTAGAGTCCAGAAACTTGGATTCAAACTCAGGAAAATCCATCACATGTAACTTTTATTACAACTTTAAGTAATCTAGGTTTAATTTGTAAACCAGAAATTACGTAAATATTCAAACTAATTTAAATAACTTAATTTCCCATATTTTATAAACTTAAAGAATAAAGACGACGTCGATTTCTGTTAATTATATAAAATTGGAACCAAAAATGGAACCAAAAAGTGTATAGTAAAGAATTTAATTTATTTTCTAAAAAACTGTATATTTTTTAACGAATAATTTTTATTTAAACCAATAATTTTGCTTTTATTTTTGATCAAACTTCCAGTTTATTTATAGCTCTTTTTTCCACTTGAAGGTGAACTTAATAAACAAAATACCAATTATTTTGGATTGAATGTTAATGGTTTTTGTTTGAAAAGTCTACTTTGATTTTTTTGTTTGTTTAAAAACTTTATTTAAAGATATCCTTCATTAACAGCCATCCTAGCAATGTGGAGTCCTGTCTAAAATTAATCTTTTTGTTGGAAAATAACTATTTAGTTGAAAATTTATTTTCTTTTGTTTAAGAATAATCATTTCAGTTGAAAATTCATTTCTTTGTTTTAAAATTTAACTGATTTGTGAAAAATTATTATTTCTGTAGATAAAGATTAATTTTTTTGAATAAAAAAATTAACTATTTCATTATTGGTAGAAAATTTATATTTTTAGTGGAAATTTTAAGTTCTTATTATTTCTAATTCAAATATTGTCTATTACACTCTTTGCAGTGAACTCGTCTTTTTTTAATAAAGATTTAATTTTTTTAAATTTTTGCATAAAATATTAACTGCTTCATTAAAAAATAATTAGTTTTATTAAAGATTAAATATTTAAATGAAGGCAACTATTTGTTCAAATTATTTTATTGTTTGCTAGTTTGGAAATTTAGCTATATTGTTGACAAATATATTTATTATTTATAGAAAATTTATCACTATTTTCAAATATAATTTCGTTTGATTAAAAATAATTTTTCGACTGAAGATTTAACAATTCCACTTTTTGTTGAAAATGTATCTTTTAAAGTTGAAAATTCAACTATCCGAATGAAAATTGAGGTATTTTGTAAAAAATTCGTCTTTTATGGAAAAAAATTCATCAGTTTAGTTTAAAAGGCATTCATTTAGTTTAAAATTTAAATTTAATGTTAAAAATATGTTTCATATTTTTAGAAAATTGATATTTTTTTCAAATGAATTTTATTTTGTTTCATAATAGTTTTTTAACCATAAATTTAACTATTTCACCCTTTCATGCAAGTTCAACGTTTATAGTTGAGGATTCAAACGATTTGCATGAAAATTTATATCTTTTGTTGAAAAATCATCTCTTATGAAGGAAAGTTGATATTTTTTGTTTAAAATTGATTAGTTTAGTTAAAAAGTCATTTCATTGTTTTGAAATTTAACTATTTCGTAAAAATAATTTTTCGGGTAAAAATTAATTTTTTTTCACGGAGAAATGGACTATTCTTTTTTTGGTAGACAATTTATCTTTCTTGATTGAACATTTAACTTCTTGTTTGAAATATCACGCTTAAAATTTAAGTTTAGTGTTAAAAACTTGTTTCTTATTTATAAAAAATTAATCATTTTTTACAGATGCATTTTAATTTGTTTAAAAATTATTGTTTTCCCTAAAAGTTTAAGTATTCCATTATTTTGTTTAATTTATCATCTACAATTGAAAATTCAACTATTTGCATTAACATTGCTATAATTTGTTAAAAAATCGTCTTTTATTAAAGAAAAACTATCTTTTTGGTAGAAAATTAATTTCTTTAGCAAACAAAAATATTCCTTTGGTTGAAAATTGAACCACTTCGTTGGTAATTCTTTCTTCTTTTGTTTTATAGTTAATCCTCTTAGTCCAAAATTCAAATTTTATTTTGAAAACTCAACTATTTATTTAAGCATTAATTTTTTTACTTCATGCTTCATCATTTTAGTTGTGGAATCGTTTCACTATTTTGAAATTTAACTGTTTAAACGGTTAAAAATTTAACTATTTGGTTAAAATTTATTCCACTTTTTATTAAAAATTAAAATTTTATTCGTTCAAATATCCACTATCACAATTGGGATTAAAAATTCATCTTTTTGAATAAATTAAATTCCAATTAATTGTTTTCGTTAAAGATTCATAATTTTACTTCAAAAATTCAAATATTTTTGTAAAGATTCATTTCCTTGATTTGAAATTTACCTAATTGGTTAAAAATTGAATGTTTATTGTATCATTCTTGATACTGCATGCAATTTTGTTTCAAAATCATTTTTTTCTGGAAAATCAACTATTCCATTTTTGATCGAAACTTTAAATTTTTAGCTGAAAATTGAAATATTTAGTTTAAAATTGATCAATTTTATTTCAAATTCTCTTTTGGGGTCAATATTTAATCACATATGTTTGAAGACTTTTTATCATAATATAATAAACAAACAATTTTTTATAAATCAATTATTGGTTAAAAATGATTTTTCTATAATTTTAAACAATGTTACGTTTTTTCTTTAAGTTTTATTGCAAGAAGTTTAGATGGAGACAAGATTATTGTAGAAAAAATTTCTCTTAAGACTGTTCTGGTGAATGTTATAAAGAAAATTTAATAAACAAATACACTAATCAGGCATTTGTTAAAGGAAAGTTTATTTTTCAATTTTTTTTCGTCAGTCTTTTTAATTGGGAATTGGGAATCGACAATTCTCTGGAAAATTGTATAAGTTTTTTTCTAAAAATGTCTGTATCCAATTCGATCAAAATTGGTAAGCTGTACGTGATTTTTAATCAAAAAATTTATTTTTCCCCTCACTGTAAGTGAGTAAAAGTAAGACAAAATCTGGGAACGTCAATTCTGATACTTCTGTAAATAATAATTTTTAATTCTAACTTGTTTAAAAAAATAACAGACTGTTAAATAATAAAACTGAGATTTCTAAAACGACTATCTAGACTATGATGCCTTAAAAAAAGGATCCAAATTACCTGGATTGGTTCCAAAAAAATGCTGTTTTATTTATAAAAAATAGACGATTGAAAAATCCAGTTGCATTTTGAGTAAAAACATTCCCATGGAGGAAAAACTCTGTTTTTTTTTCTTACATCAGAACTAAAAACTACAGATGGAAAATGAAAAATTAAGGAAAAATGTTAGACTTAATATTTTTGTGTACATTTTTTTGGGAATATATTCAGAAGGCAATAATTACCACTTTTCTCTTTAATATTTAATATTTTTTTGAAAATTATCGAAATTGAGAACAATTAGAATGAAAGCGCAGCTTTAAAACCGCTGAAGGCGAATAATGGCGAATGGATTCGGTTTGGAGTGGAGTCGTTTCGATGATGGAAGTAGAACTCTGGTGAGCTTTGGCGTGTTCGCACCATAAATATCGGCCCTTGAGAGTGAAACGAGATAAGTTTCGTCCATTCTTACAGCAACTTCGCCAGGGGAAAGAGAGAGGGAGAGAGGGTAGATATAATGCAGAAGAGAACCATAAAACTGTTATAACAATGTCTCCCCACCCTTTCCAAACTATGCATCTGAGCCCAATAGGAAAAAATGCATATTTAAAGATAAAAGTTTCCCTGTTTGAAGTACCACAAACAATTCTATTTTGCATTACTCCTTATCATTTAAAAAAAAATTCTTTGCAATTATGCAAAATGCTTATAAAGTTCACAATTCTATCCTTGAAATTTACGCTTTTTTGTAATATTAATTTGACGAGAGGAGAAGAACCTTACAGTTTCTGGCTGAAATCCGTCCGTACGTTGTACTTTTTTGAAGGAGGGGAAATGAGGGGTAATTATAAAAATGGAAGTAATGGACGTGAGGGGAAGTGGAGAACATGAGAGAAATGGAGGGGTGGTGATAGGGAAATAGGAGAGGGAAAGTGAGAGAAGATTGAGGGGAGGTGAAGTAGGGAAAGTAAGAGGAAATGAGGGGATAGGAAGTAGAAGAACTGAGTGTAAGTGAGAGAAGGTAGGGGAACTTATTTAAAATAATGGTGAGAAAGGAAGAGAAAGAGAGGGCTTTAACAGGACAGTAGGAAAAGGTTTTTATTAGCTAGAAAAACCAGGAGAGGTAGAAAAAGTTAGGAACGGGGACGAAGAGTGAATTACGGCAAACTGAGGAGAGGGGATGTAGTGGAAGTGAGGGAAAATATGGAAAGAGTGGGAGAAGTAGTGGAAGATGGTGAGAGTAGAATTAGGTGAGGTGAGTGTAAGTTAGAGTTTGAGTATGGTAGGGAAGTGAAGACTAGGAAAGGGGGTTAGTAACTGGGACAGCCAGAAGAAGGGGAAGATGAAATATAAAAAAGGGAAAGCAATTGTTAGAAATAAGGATGAGCAAATGAGAGAAAGAGAGGGCTCTAACAGGATAGTAGGAAAAGGGTAGTATTAGTTGGAAAACCAAGGGAGGCGGAAGAAGGCGGGGAAGGGGGATAAAGCGTGAATTCTGGCAAAATGAGGAGAGGGGAAGTAGTGCGTGTAAATAAAAATTAGGAGTGAGTGGGGTAACTGGTTGGAAAGGAAGGGTGGAGAAGTATCTATAGTGAGTGTAAATGAGAGGTTGAGTAGGAAAGGAGAAGTAAGGGCTGGTAAAGGGGGGTATTATCTGGGGAAGCGAGGAGAAGGGAGAAAAGAAATCAGTGAAAGGGAAAGCGAAGGGTGAAATGAGGAGAAAGATATTATGTGAAGCGGAGATTTAAATAACTTAATTAACGTCTCAATAGGCGCCCGGCGCTTTCTGTGACTAATTTTTTAAATTCAAACAAACCTTTCGTAGCATAAAATTCAATTTCCTTATATAGTTCAATGAAGTTGACTGGAAACAAATAAGAAACTGTACTATTATTATAATTTACATTTTGAAGTAGTAACAGCTGTTATGGGCAGCACTAAAAATGTTTAAGTGGAAGAAGTAATTTTATGTCAGCCGTATTGGTACAAATTAGTGTAAGTAATTAGGGAGCGTCCACATATAAAATAAAGCTATATTCATAGATTTTTGACCTCCTATTTTTAAATACTAAATACAAATGGAATTTTATTTAACCTTGAATTAAACAGTCAAAAGTGAATTAAAACCATTTATTACTATTGAAAGAATACTATTTATTAAATTACTTAGGAATTTTTTAAAAATTGAGAACATTGTTTATTAAGTTTTTTGATGAAAAGTTTCAACAAATTTGAGGAATTTTGCAAAATATTTCCTTTCAAACAGAACAGTTGAAAATATTCTGAAAGTTTTTAACATCTTTTTAACGTATTCGAATTAACACTCTTCTCCATTCTTCCCTTTTTTAAATAATGATTATTTTTCCCCTGTTTTTAATAAACTTCCTGGACTTTCATTTTTTCTTTCTTTAATGTGAATTTAATCATTAGAAGCCAATAAGAAAATTCAGAGAGTTTTTTTTAAAAGCTCAGTTTTTTGGTTGAACAGTCAACCATTACATTTTTATTTCAGAATTCATCTAGCTTGATTAAAAATTCGACTATTTGGAAGAAAATTAATCTTTTCGATAAAAAATAAACTTTTTGGTTCAAATTCAATTCATTTTATTTGGTAAAAATTCAGCTGCTTGATTAAATAAAAATCTTTGCGTATTGATGATTCATCTATTTTGTGGATAATTCGTCTGATTGGATTGAATTGAAATAATTTTATTTCTAATTAAAATCCTTTTTGGTTGAAATATTAACTATTATATGCTTGGTAGAGAATTGGTTTTTCAAATTGAAAAATCAACTACTTGCTTTTAAGTCAAATTACAACGTAAAAAAACTTTTGTTAAAGATGTATCCTTTTAGTTGAAAATTCAATCAATTGATCATGTGTGTACTTTTTTCTTGAAAACTACGCTATTTGGTTAAAAATTAGACATTTAATTTAAAAATTGAACCATTTTGTTGTATAGTAATTTTCTCGCGAAAAATTAACTTTTTTTTATTTGAAAATTTACCTATTTTATATTTGGTTCAAAATCCATCGTATACAAATTGAAAATCGAAATACAGATATATTCGTATTTTAAAGGTATCGAACTTCAAATTTTTTGCTACTATTTTATTTTAAAGACTTATAATTGAAAATTCTTTAATTTTAACGAGTTCTTATTAAAGATTCTTCAAAGTTTATTATTTATATTTAAACATTTATGAATTTAGAATATCTATAGTTTAAAATGGCGTAATTGAAAACAAAATCTAGGAATATCTAGCTTAAATTTGAAGATTCGCAATGAAAGATTCTTAAAGTTTTAATATTTGAAAAATGAAAATTCTTCTATTATTATTAATACTACAAATAATTGAGTTGATTTATTTTTTGGACTTCTTT
>JAWWLR010000034.1:109906779-109917566 GCA_035041075.1 Acraspis erinacei
TACAGAGACCCCAAGGCACCCAATCCAAGGGCTTGCATACTGGCGAAGGGAGTCAACGTCGTCCCGCTGCTTGAGCTATGTTCTAGAGATTTGATGGTGATAGTCATGGATCTTAAAGGAATAGGAAGGCTAATGATGGGATCGGCTTATTTTCCATATGGAAGCGATACGAATCCACCAGTGGAGGTACGTACATTAGTGGAATACTGCCAGTTAACGGGTGTTCCTCTATACTCGGGTGCGATGCTAACTACCACTAAACTTTGTTGGGAGTACAGACATCAACTTAAGAGGTAACGATCTAGTCACCACTGATTTACATATTCTTAATACGGAGAACAAGCCGACGTTTGAGATTAACCCACTCTCTCAGATCACTCATAGATAGACTTCTAGTTGGAATCCATTGTACCCGTGGTCACTAAATGGGCCAGAAATCGAAGAAGAACGTACTGGGATCAGTTTTCCACGGAACTAAGAAGTACACTCTCAGAGGTGCCCAGGTCAATCCGAGTCGTGAATACCCTGGAGATGGCGGCCGAGATTTTTACGGAGGCCATCGAATCTACTCATGAATGTAATTGTCGACATTTAAGAGTCCGAAAAGCTGTGGAGACTCACTGGTGGGATGGCAAACTCGAAGAGCTTCGCAGGGAAACCAGAGAGAGGTTTAGACGTTCCAGTAGTTGCAAAATGGAGAAACTATGGAACTCATTTATTACGATGAGGTATGGATATAGGAGTACAATACGCAAGGCAAAGCATAAAAGATGAACCAAATTTTCTACAGACAGCTAGGAAAGCAGAGGTCTTTAAAATTGCCCGGCCGGGGATAGTCACATCAGAGTTTGACAAGGATACCTTTGCTCAACTGACCATGGCGCATTTTCCAGGTTTTATAGAGTTCGGAGAAGAGGAGATGACACCTCTCAGGCAATAAAAGCCGCCTGTGGCCCAACTGGGCCTGCAACGGTGGCTGGCCAACTAGATGGTTACCCCAGCCAGGGTCAGGTCGGCCTTGAACTCCTTTAGGCCTCACAAGTCTCCTGGTCGGGATGGCATATGAGCAGTCTTCTTACAGAGGGCTGGTGAGATCACCATAGGGTCGATTCTGAGCCTTTCTAGGGCTAGTCTGACGTTAGTTTGTGTTACGAAGCTTTCATGGAACGGGCACCTGGAAAACAAGTGCAAAAAGCTAGTAGCGACTCCTTGGCTCTATAGGAGAGCAATAGGAAAAAGCTCCGACTTGAAACCAGATACACTTATCAGGATCTAAAGACTGTCTACTGTGAAGTCTTGACTGGAAAGGATAAGGGGATTGATTCTGTGATATATCACTGGTGCCTCGAAGGCGACCCCCACGATAGCTTTCGGGGCCTCACCATCAAGGCCGTGGCGGCTGCGAAGGCGGCCTGGCGATTAAGTATGGTAACTAATGAAAGTATCTCGGCGGTAGAGCGGATACCAATCGACATCGCGAGGAGGCCGAAACTGAGCACTCACGGAAAAAATGTCTACTCGTCGCTACGTCTTCTTCAAGAAGTACCAAGTTAGCCTATTCACGAAAGAGGAATGGTTTAACGATGAGAAACACCTACCCAGTGATGGAGACAACTAGTTTATAGATAGCTCCAGGAACAAGGAGAAAGTAGGCGCCAATGTTCAACGTAGAAGGAATGGAATGGGCTTCACAATTGCGATTGAGTCCCACGCCAGAGTTCTACAATCTGAGATTATGGCCATTTTCCAATGAGTCCACAAGACAAAGAAGTATGACAATAAAAGATACATTCGTATTTGCTGAGAAAGTAGGGCTGCTATAATAACCCTGGAAGGAACCGCGACTACGGAGTTACTGGTTTGGGATTCTTTGATGCATTGAATAAGCTAGCGATAGACAACTGAGTCACTCTGATTTATAACCATGAACCGAGCGGCATAAAGGGCAATGCGATATCGTACAGGATAGCAAAACTAGCATCAAAGGAAAATTTTACTGGACCTAAACTAGTCTTAGGCATTTCCAATAGGTTCGTCACTGAAGATATTAACAGTTGGGTGAGCTATCATGAACTTCAAAAATAAAAAAGTTGATATAGAAAAAAAAACTAATTTTTCTGTCGACAAATGCCCGCATAATGCATTTGTTTATTAAATTTAAAAAAATATATAAGATAAATCAACAAATTATGAATTTTGATAAAACGTATAATTATAGGAAATCGTAGAAAACATTTTTTCAACAAATAATTTGTATACAACATTTTTTTGTTTATTGTATAATATTGAAGCATCTTTATCTAATTTTACTCGATGTTATATTTGTTTAAACAAATTAAATAAACAAATTCATTATTTTGCTATTTTACAACATATGGATTTCGTTTTTTCAGAGGAATAAATTTCTAATGTCTTCCTAGAAGCACTCTATAGTTAGTTTTTATTATTATTAAATAATTATTAATTGTTGTTAAAAAATTAATAAAAAAGTAATAATTTTGTAATTTTTTAGTAGATAAATTTAGTTTCTTTAACACAATCAATTAAATGTGTATAAATAATGGGCCTCTACTGTAATATTCTAATGTTAGGCAATAATTCATAATGTTTTAACAAATTTAATAAAGAAATTACACTGGTCTCGTTTTTTATTGGAAACACAATATTATTTTTTTTTTATGAAATCAACTACAATTTTTAAGCAAGATCTCTCTGTTGTGATATACAATTTTATTTTTAAAAACATGAACGACTGAGAGTTTTTTATACATTGTTCATAATTTTGACTGATTATTATAAATAATTGTATAAATAATATACTTGTTCTGCCGGTTAACACAGTATCATAACAGAGAGACCATAATTAAAAATTTTAGTCGATTTCACAAAAAAATATGGTCTTTCCATTAAAAAACAGCCTCATAGTAATTTGTTTATTAAATTTGTTTAAAAATTTAGGAATTGCTGTCTAACAGCTAATATCACAGTAAAGGCTCATTGATTATACAGATTTAATTGATTGTTTTAAATAAACTAAATTTATCTACAAAAACATCGGCAAATTATACCTTTGTTTATTAAATTTTTAACAACAATTAATTTGACTCATTTAGCCTCACTGAGCGGCACCTCTCGACAATTCTTTAAAAATTAGATACAATTTTTCGCAGTATTCAAAAAGATATATTTTTTAAAATCAGAAAGCTGATATTTTGTTTATAAATTATTTTTCCTGGTGAGTGTAATTATTTACTAGGTTATGAGTTATAGAAAGAGTGACTTTTTGCAAAGTAGGGTTAAACTCCCACCCTTTTACCTCCTCCGTTTCTGCTTTGCAACTTTCTCCTGACATACCATTTCAACAAGTTCAATAAGCCTGTTCTCGTAAACTACGCTAATCCAAAGTTTAAAGAGGTTTTCCTTAATCTGTATAATTACCCTGAAATTTCTAACTTGATCTTCTCAGACAAGAAATCTCACGACTGTGAAATAAATGCTCTGAGCTTTTCTCAGCTTAAATCTTTTATTTCAAATTAATCAAAAGCTGGAATCCTTTTAATTATGAATTCCAGGAATTATTTCCTTTCAGTTCCTAATTAGCTTTTCAATGATCAGAAGTCAGCGCAATAATTGCGATTTAATCGACTTTAAATCACAGAAGACAACTGAGATATATAGTACATCATCCACAAATTAAATAAGACGACTTCGAAGATATTGTGTAAGAAAATTTCTTAGAAAAAAATATATAAATCCAAAGTTATTGCAACTTAGAGGCAAGTAAGAAATTTGGTATTTCAAAGTAAAATTACATTGCACTTTCAACAAAAAGATTAATTTTTAAACAAATAGTTGATGTTTTATGCAAATAGTTTATTTTTTAACCAAAAACTTGGATTTTCAATAACAAAAATAAATTTTGAACCAAAATGAATATTTTTTAGGAAAATAAAGTAATTTAAAGAAAGATGTATACAATTTCCACCAAAAACAGCGGATCTGAAACAAAATATTTTAAAATTCAACAAAAAAAAATAATTTTTAATAAAATAGTTAAGTTCTTAACAACAAAAGTTACCTTCTAGCCAAAATAAGAAAAAAAATCACCAAAAATAGAATTATTCATTTTCAATCTACAAAAAAATGGTTAACAAACAAATTGAGTTTTCTACCAAATAAATTATTTTTTAAATAAAATAATTAATCTTTAACAACAAAAAAGTTTACAAAGAAACAATTTCTTAACTAAGAAGTTTAATTTTGTAATAAAAAGTCGAATTTTTTGTTAAAAAAATGTAGAACCAATTAATTGAATTTGAATCTGAAAAATATAAATTTTTGCTAAAAATGAAGTAGTTAATTTGTAGCTAAGAAAGTAATTTTCTGAGGGAAAAATTGGATTTTATACAAAAAACGGAACGAATTTTTGAAAAAAATAGTTAAACAAATATTTCAAACAAAGGAAAACGAATTTTTCACCCAGCACATCAATTTTTAACCCAGACGATTATTTTTTCACAAAATAAACAAATTTTCAACAAAATACATTAATTTTGAAGCAACTACTCAAGATTAAAAATAAAAATGAAACTGCTCAATTTCCCCTAAAAAACAAATTTTGGAGAAAAAAAAATTAACTTAAGAGTTAACGTTTTAACTGAAAATATGAACTTACAGAAAAGAAGACCCAGTTTTTAACAGACAAGACAAAATTCTAACAAAATAAGACAAATTTGAAACAAAAATTTGGATTTTCAACACACAAAAAATACATTTTTGATTCGAAATTTTAAACAAAATAGTTAAATTCGCAGCAAGACATGATTTTTCAATAAAAAAAGACCAAATTTCACAAAAAATGAAATACTTTATTTTTAACGAAATAAAAAACCACATTTTTAACAAAATAAATTACTTTTTAGATAAAAAATAACCAACTTTTAGCAGAGATAGATCAATTTAATACCAAATAGTTTAATTGTCCACAAAAAACATAAATTTTTAACACAAATGGAGTGTTTCATTAAAAAAACACATATTTTCAACAATATATTTCATTTTTCACTGAAAAATAACAATTTTTCAGCAGAATAGTTTTATTTTTAACTACAAAAAATTTATTTTCACAAAAAATGAAATACTTAAATTTTCAGATAAAAAAAGGTAAATTTCAGCCAGAAAAAAAGAATTTTCAGAAAGTAGTTACATTTTCAACGAAAGAAATGAATTTTCCACCATAAAAAAAATAATTTTTAACAACATTTCTTAAATTTAAAAAATGTTATTAATATTATGGGTTAATGCACAACCAAAAAAGTTTACTTATGAAAAGCAGTTGCACTTTTAACAAAAAGAAATTAAATGTTATTTAAAATAAAAAGTAAATAAAAACGAGAATAGGACAATACAGAAATCTCAATTAGGGTAATGCGACAGTTATAAGATTCCTACTTTATCGAACATTTTTTTAGAATACATGAATTCCACACAAGATGACATATCGATCTGAAAGTTCTTGAAAATGAAAAAGAGACTAAAGAACTTTTATATTTCAATAAATTTTTATAAATACAACAAAAAAAATCCAATGTTTTTCTGCTAAACAGTATTCCTTGTTTATAAAATATGTCTTTTGAACGACTTAGGTTAAGGGTGAAAATTCAAAAAAATTTGCATTTTTTTAACTTCTTACTTATTTTTAAACCTTCACTCCGCCAAGAATCGAACCATAGCTTTACCGACTACCGGTCGGGTGTTCTTACCACTAAGCTACTGGAGAGATATAAAGAAGAATCTTCTTTCACAGACATGCCAAACGGCAAGATTTTCTGTATATCAGGCATCAGATTTAAGAAATAAGCATTATCATCCGGGATAGTAATGACCGATGCCAGTTAGGTGCTTTTACCTCTAAGCTACAGCAGAGATAAAAAAAAACTTGTTGATTGATATGTTAAATGGCAAGGTTTTCTCTATATCATTCATCAGATTCAATTTAATTTAAAAAATTTATCTATAGTGTAGATTTCCGGTTTCACTTAATGTGAGTATTATTTACTTATATTATAATATATTATTATTATTTATATTATTATTTATTTTATTCATCTTATCGGTCATTATCTTCCCCAATGATAATACAGATTTCCTAAAGGTTAATGAATATTTTCATATTTTTAAATTAAATTTTTCTGAAAAAAGATCTCCGTTTGATCTACTGGGAGTCAAACCACAGAACTTCCGATTGCCAGCCGGGTGCTTTTCCATTAAGCTATAGCAGAGAGTGAAAGAAGACTCTTTTTTCTCAGAAATACACGCTATCTCAATCCAGGTGTTACATTTATAATACGAGTAATTTAAAGGAATCGGTATTATCATCAGAGGTAGTTACTATCGATCAGTGTAGATATCATTCTACAATCTGTGACAATAGAAATTAAAACTATCGATAAAGTTAATTCTTCAAATAACAAAAAATACATAACGTCATGTTTTATCTTTATTTAGAAAAATTTTAACTTAAAAATTAAAAAAATGTATTTTTTATCTCGCCAGAAATGACGTTAAGTATTTTCTGTTATTTAAAGAGTTAACTTGATCGATAGTTTTGATTTCTATTTTCACAGATTGCGGATTGATATCTACACTGATCGATAGTAATTACCAATGATGATAATACAGTTTTTTAAATTACTGGTATTATAAATATAACATCTGGCTTGAAACAGCGTGTATTTCTTGAAAAAAAGATTCTTCTTTGGATCTCTCTAATAGCTTAATGGAAAATCACTCGACCGGCAATCGAAAGTTCTGTGGTTCTATTCCCAGTGGAGCGAAGTGAAAATGTCTTTTTTCAGAACAATTTAATTAAATTTTTTATTTCTATTTTACATCTAGTCAGAAATGACGTTAAGTATTTTCCCAGATTATGTAATGAAATCTTCACTGATCGATAGTAAATGCCTCTGATGATAATACAGTTTATTTTAAGTACTGGTATTACAAATATAATACCTGGCTTGACATAGCGTGTATTTCTGAAAAGATTCTTCTTTCGATCTCTCTAATAGCTTAATGGAAAATCACTCGACCGGTAATCGAAAGTTCTGTGGTTCTATTCCCAGTGGAGCGAAGTGAAAAGACCTTTTTTCAGAACAATTTAATTAAAAAATTTTTTTAATTTATTTTTCATCTAGTCAGCAATGACGTTAAGTATTTTCTGTTATTAAAAGACAACTTGATCGACAGTTTTGATTTATATTTTTACAGTTTATGGAATGATATCTACACTGATCGATAGTAGCTACCTCTGATGATAATACAGATTCCTTTAAAAATTTTCCTATTGTCACATTCATACCTAATTTTTTTTTAACTTACACAAAAGTTCACGAACTCTTTTGAAGAATATACACAGAATTAATAATTCACTCAGCAATCAATCTCACGTGCCTTAGTCGCTGTTCGAAAGTTTAATGAAATTTGCATGCAATCGACGAGTCGCTTCGTACTTATAACGAGATCAGGACTAATTTTCATGTAGTGTAAAAGTTTCCCGGAGCTCGGCTTGGTATTGAAATATTTTTTTTAATGAAGCTAACCTTTGGCACCTCTGGATCGCTTTGTTCAATATTCGGAAAACCGATAGGTATGCTTTTGCTGTCTAAAATACCACCGGGGCCAATGAATAAATTAAACCAATACGCAAAGCTGTCCACTCTATATTTCGCATTTTCTATCCCGCCGATAATCCCCGGAAAATTCTTTCCTATCGCTGAGGTACTTAACATCGAAGGGGAAAAACCGTTCATTTCTTTTGGGTCAATTTTTATAGGCAAGAACCGATATTCAATTATTTTCGAACGTAAAAAGAGGTAAAGAAGTATTTTTGTGTGAGTAACAAAAATGCTGGGAATGGACAAAATAAGGAAAATGATGAAAGGATTTGAGAACCAACAATTAAAATCAAAGTATACTGGAACCTGGATTTAAGAAACCTGGGTTTACGATGTTCTTAGAATTTCAGTCCTCGGAATTTAATAAAACCACTATTATTTTTTCTTTTCAAAAATTGCTTTATTCGATTTTCCTTAACTTTCATAAAATTTTGGTTTCAATAGTGGTTTAGATTTAATCTCGAAAATAATTATACTTGCTTAAAAGAATAAAAAAGCGATTTTTCCGTTTATATTTCGAAATTTGTTTTGTGTAAACCAATTTTTTTATTAATATATCACGAACCAAATAAACTTTAATAGACGTTATTTACTTATTTTGTAAAACTGAATTCGAAGTTTCAGAAGTTTTAAAAGTAATTTAAGTCTTGAAAATATTTTATCAAATTTTAAACAAAATGTATCTTTTTAGGAGTTCGATAAAAGAAGGTTTTTAAGAATTTTAAATGACTTAAAAAAATAAAAATAAACTTTCTTAAGCTTCGTGGGAAAGTTTTAAATGATATTTTCTGTTAAAAAATAAATTTTAAGAAAAAATTAAAAATGTACAGAAATAGTTTTGATTCAAACAGGTTTCAAATAATTAAAAACAAAATGCAGATTTCTCAAGATTTTGAATATGAAATTTGTAAGCAGTTTTAAGAATTTGAAAAGCATTCAAGAAAATAGCACAATTGTCTACACATTACCGGAAAAATTTACGCTGGTTTTTATATTTAAAAATTAATATGCAAAGAAAATTTAAAAAGATGTCAAAATACATTTCAAGACTTCTAAGAATGTCAAAAATTTATGCAATACAATTTAAAACAATTTTATTTCATTTTGAAATATTAAAAAATTCCAAAAAATGTTTGAGTCATTATTTTAAAAGGTTTTAAACAATTTTTAACAAAATGAAGATATTTGAAGAATTCAAAATAAAATTTGGAACGTTTTTACGGATTTTGAAAGGTTTCAAGATAATATAAAAATTCTTTAAAAATTCCTCAAAACATTTTTAAAACATTTTTTTTATATCTTTCAAAGAACATTGAAAAAGATTTTTAAATTTTTTAAAAGTTTTTTAAGAATAATTCGATTCATTTTAAAAGTAAATAATTTCCGAAAAGCTATCAAATATTTTTGATACATTTTTTTTAAATGGACCATTTGGAATTTTTTATTTATATACAAATTATTTCTACCCTCAAAATATAATTTTGAGAAAGTTTTCGTTGATTCTTAACTGAAAAATACGCATCCTATAAAAAAATTAAAAACAAATCTGTGGACCTTCTTTGGTGAACAGCTTTTTTTTCTTTTTTTCATACCTTGTGTTGTTTCTCCAATGATTTAATTTTTTTTATATTATTTTTTACGATTAAAACAAAAATAACGAGATCTATGAAAAAGTGATCAATAATAATCTTGTAGATCTTATTTGAGTGAACAACTTTTGCCTATTATTTTTTTAACCTTGTGCCATTTAAAAAAAATAAAATTGTTTTGAATGTTATTTCAAAATTATTTATTAGATGAACAATTTTTGTCTATTCATTTTTATTGTTTTATTGTTTTAAATATTTAGAAAATGCTTTTACGGTTTAAATTTTTATCCTAATTTTTAAATTTTACACAAATCCAATCATTTCTCCGATGAGGATGTAATAATAAAGGATATTTATTCAAAGCCCGGCCAAAATGAAGGATCACAGGTCAGGAGTTAAACATAAAGGATCAGAGGTCACAGCTCAGGGGTCAAAGGTCAGAGGTCGAAGATCACTAGTAAAGAAATCAAAGACGAGAGGTCAGAGATGAAAAGGCAAGGGTTAAAATTCAAAGGTAATAAATAATCTGACTAAAGACGAGAGGTCAGAGATGAGAGGTCAAAATTTGAAATTCCAATGGGAGAGATAATCGGCCATATTTCAGAAGCCTAGGTTCAAAGCTCAAAGGTAAATAGTTGAAAATTAAAAAATAGAGGTAAGAGATAAGAGGTTGAAGTTTAAAATTAAAAAGGAATATATAATCTGCCTCTGTTCAGAGGTCAAAGGTCAAAATTCATCCATTCCAGTTAAAAGGTCATAGTTCAAAGTTCTACCTTTTTTTTCGATCAATATTCTGCATTCTAAAAAATCTGAAGAAAAAAAATCAAGATTTAATTTAAAATTTATTAAAGAAAATCCCCCTTCCACTGCACAAAGAGGCTCGTATCAGTTTTTGCTGAATAATTAAAAAATCTGATCCTATTCTCAGAGAGATTACTCCCTGATATCAGACTATAATAAAGGGCTTTTGGCCAGGGTCGGACGTGTTTATCGGGAAAATTACCCCATTTTTTGTCCCAATGAATGCCACCTGATTCCTAGCTCGTATTTCTAGAGGGTTGCTAAGTAAATGACTTGCCTGAGTTATCTACTCGGATAAGCTTCAAATCTCACTCATAAAAGTGGTAAGAGCGCTGTTTCGGAGACAATGGTGCTCCACACATATAGATAGTAGGTGTGGGTGGTTTCAGTTCCGCGTTCCGCCGCGCAAAGCCGTCCAATAAATATCGCCGCTCGTTATTAGCGTTTTAATTCAGCCCAGGCCGGTAACTTAATCCCGTGGAATCGGAAAAATGTCACGGCACCAGGGAAATTCGAACCATAAATAATCAAATAATACCGCGTCATCGTTTGTAACTCAGCGATGTTGCAAACCGAGACGGCCACCGAACGATCAAGTATTGCCTGCCTCGTCTAGGGGACGGTACTTAAATTATGTAACAGCTCATGGGGGGGGGGGGGGTCGAGGTATTTTATTTCTACTTGTTATGGAATGGGGGAGGGGTTTCTTCAATCATTTACG
>JAWWLR010000034.1:110056544-110070302 GCA_035041075.1 Acraspis erinacei
TAAAGTTCAATTTATTAATATTTTACCAAATTTTCATTTTCCTCAAGCGGCTCTAATTCTCTAACAATGGAAAATTCCCTCGAAGCAAGCAACCGAAAATTAAAGACCGGCGTCAAGTGTCTCTTGAGTCCCAATATTGTGAAAAAATTTGAGGGTGGCGACCCTGCCGCTCCCCAGAAAGAGCGAAAAAAGTTTTGGAATCGCTGCCCTAAGGCACACTTCTTAATTCTTTTTTTATGCTAGGGCCACGCACGACCGAAAAATCCGAATTCTAATGCAGTCAGGCACAACCCAATTTCCTACGGTCTCGTAGCGCCCACATGACGTGCGCGCTTAACTCCGCGGCCTTGGGAAAGAGCACACTGAGCCCCCAGTGTCATTTCTTTTTTAATTAGCTAAAAAAATACCCAAGAATGGAGGATTCCAACATCTATTTATAAACAATATTATTTTAATTTTAAATGGTCAAAATTATTTCTTTTTCTGAAGAAAGATATTGTCACGTCTGTGAATCACTAAAACAAAGTTCCAGGATTTGGTACAAAAATTGGTAAAATGTAGTGAAATATAAGCTAATTTGTTAAATCATAATTTTATTAGTTGCAGATTCATCGTTTTAGTTAAAAATTAATTTCTTTGGTTAAAAATTTACTCATTGTGTTTTTTTGTTGTTGAAAACTTAACTGTTAATTTTTTGTCGAAAATTGATCTTTTTTAGTTAAGGTAGTTGTCGTGCCCAAAGTCAGATATCTAAAAAATAGGTTTTCTATGTTTCCAATTTCAAAAATATCTAAATAATCTTAAAAAATAATTATTTGTTTAAAAGAAATTTTTTTTAAACAAAATTTTCTAAAAATTTAGAGCCATTGAAGTCATAGTAAAATCTAGTTTCAAAATTGGAAACAGCAGAGTGGTAGAAAATGTTTTCCCGAAAAAATTAAGCCTTTACTTATTAAAATGCAATCATTTTTTTCAATTGGCGAGAAGAAATGGTTAGAAAAAATTCAATTACAAAAAACATATTTAAAATTAATGTTTTTTTGTGAATTTTAACATAATTTATAAATATTAATCTTTTTATTTGAAATCACAACTGTTATAATATTTTTATTCTTAAAATGTTTTTGGTAGACATTTCATATTTCTGGTTAAAAATGTAACGCTTGGGCTGAAAACTTTGCCTAAATAAAATAAGTTTTTAGTTGAAATATTTACTATTAGATTTTTCTATAAGAATTTATCTGTTTAGGTTCAAAATATAAGTACTTTGTTGACATTTTTGTTTGTAGAAAAAAATAATTTAAATGAAATTTAACAATTTTGTTAAAAATTGTTGGCTGGATAATTCGAATATTTAGTAGAAAATATAATTGTTCCTTAAGCAGTTCTGTCTTTACTTATTAAAAATTTATTTTTCGTAATGTAAGTTTAACCCCTGCATTTGGAATGAACAATTTATCTTTTTTAGTAGAAAATTAATATCCTCGGTTGAAAATTCAACTATTCTGTTAAAAATTCATTTTTTTTAATTAAAAATTTAACTGTTTTGTTCAAATCTTGTCTTTTGGCTTGAAAATTCAGCATTTTGGATGAATTTTTCTCACATAAATAGTTTTTTTCATTGAAAATACAACTGTTCGTTTTAAAATTAACTTTCTTCTTGAAGATTTAATTGTTTTGTGGTTTATAATTCATTCAAATTATTACACGTTCATCTTTTGTAGTAGACAATAAATCTTCTTGGTGAAAATTCAACTAATCGGTTGAAATTAATGAATTTTGTTGAAAAATCCTCTTTTTAGTAAAACATCAAACTTCTTAGTTAAAAATTTAACTGGTTCAAACTTGATGTTTTTTTTCAAAAAAATTGTCTTCTTTTGTAGAACAATTCACTTAAAACTATAAATATTTTTTTAGAAAACTGGTTTTTCTGAACGGAAAATTACAAAATTTAGTGGAAAATCTTATTGTTTTTAGAAAATTCTTTTTTTTTTTGTTGAAAATTAATTTTTCGTAATAAAAATGTAAGCTTTTTGTTGAGAATCAATCTGTTTTAATTAAGGATTCAAATATTTTCTTGAAAAATCTCCTTTTTGCCTCAATTTAATTATTTTGATATTTACAATTAAAATCTTTTCTTGGTTAAAAAATTAAATATTATATTTTTTGTTAAGAATTCATACTTTTTTATTCAAAGTTAAACTAATTTGTTGACAGTTGAACTACTTTCTTAATTTATGAAACATGGTAAGATTTTACTTCATCTGAAATCACTCCTCGTCCCAAATCATCTTTCACAATTTTTTTAAAATCCCTAAATAAATTCAGAAAAAAAGTTACGTGATACATGGGCGCTCTATTTATAAAATTATTTAACGTATGTCAAAGAAATTTTTAAATTCTTAATATTTAATTATTTTTTATAACAGATTGTGAAATTTTTTATATTTTTAGCTTTATGAAATATAAATTCAGGAAGTTGAAGACGCGCCTGCCTTTACTGCTAGTAATAAAATAAAGATCAAGAATTGTTGATGAAAGAAAAAATATTAGTGAATAAAAAAGTGCGGGAGTTTTGAATTACTTAAGTTTAGGTATGTTGGCGCCTGAGGAAGTATGTAAATAAAACGTGAAAAGCAAGCATACTAACCGGAAATAGTTGGATTTGGGATCAACGCACAGATTGCCAATAGGAGGAATGACACTCTGCAACTCTGACGACTCTTTTGGCAAAACTCCAAGTTTTCCTCGCTCGGTGGACCACCAATTCTTCTCCCCTTCATCATGCCTCGTGCCACATAGTTTTCGTTCCGGACACGTGAACATTCGCGTTGCACTCAGATTAGAGCTTAGAACTTTAATAATGTTTCCAAATCCCTCCTTCCTCTTCAAACCATCTTCAATTTAATTGTATTATATAATACTTAGGACCCGATTTAGAGAATTTAAGTCAATACCAATTTCTCCAACCAATTACTCGCAATACCAATTTCCCTTAATACCAATTTCCCTCAACACCAATTTTTCTCTATACCAATTTCCCTCAATACCAATTTCCCTCAATACCAATTTAACTTAATTTCAATTTCACTAAACTTAGTCATTTTCATTAGTAGTAAAATAACTGCACTGCGCGAAATGTCATTGGAGAACTGAGCTAAAAGAGTTTCCTGGGTAAAGATGCGCAACGTTGTAGACTGGACAATATTTTAAAACACTGCGATGCCGCACTGTGATTTTAAGATTTATATCCTCCTTGCCCATTTTCGGTCGGGATGATGTAACCTGCGAACAGAAGTTAATTTTAAGCAAATTAGTTTATTTTATTAGCCAGGGTATTAATTAATTATTTATGACAAAATATTAAATATTGTCGATCGCTGGTCCAATAGTTGAAGAAACGAACAAAAATTTTCCTCAACTGTAAAACTAATTTCTTTATAAAAAAAATTATTTTTGAACTCTAATCATTTTTCAATTAAAACACGTACTTCCGTTGAAAACGACATTTTATAAGTTATCTAAAATTGTTGAAAATAGGCGATTTTTAATTAAAAATTCCAATCTCCGTTAAAAAACACAACCAAACCTATAACTTTTAGAAGTTGTGATTGATCTTCCAAACTTTATGATTTATTTTTAACATTCTTGAAATAGTGATTTCTAGCGAAAAGCACTAATGTAAAAGTGGATATTTCAATCAAAAAATATTATTATTTTAAATAAAAATCAGTTTATTCCACCCAGAAGAGACAAATCTTGAAACAAAATAGTTGAATCCAGAACGAAAATATTAATTTTTAAAGATTTTCATTAAGAAAATTAAAACATTATATTTTTTCTGAAAGATATGATTTTTCTATAAAAAATTTAATTTTTTAATCCGTAATATGAATTTTGCACCAAAAAGTTAATTTTCAACCAAAAAAATCACCTAAACAAGGTGGTCCAACTTTCAACAAATTAGTTGTTTTTTCAAACACAAACGATGGATTCTTACTAAAAGATATAATAGTTGATACTTCAATAAAAAAAATTTAATTTGAAATCAAAATCAAATCTTAACTCTTGAACAAAAATTAAATAAAATAGTTAAATTTTCAACCAAAAAGACGAATTTTTAACCTGGCAGAATTATTTCCTGCAAAAAAGATAAATTTGCAATGAAATAGTTGAATAATCAGCCAAAAAATATTTTCATTTTATACAAAAAATTGGCAATTTTAATAAAAAATATGAAGTTCAGACAAAAATAATTCTGAAAACACAATAAAATATCGAATTAATATTTATTTTTAGCTTTCTCCGTTGATATGCTTTACGGTCATATAAATCAAATTTTCCTAGATTTCTCGAAAAATGGAAAGTGATTTCTAAGAATTTTTTTATTTTAAAGAATTTAAAAAATTTATAGAAAAAAAGTGTAGTACTATTATAAGATTATTAACACTTTCCTACGTTTGGAAAAAATGTCAGAATATTTTATAAATACTTGGAAATCTTCCAAAGTTTTAAAATATTTTTAATCTCTCTCAAAATTGTAAAAATTCCTGAATGGCATTTCAACTGACCCGAATTTTACCTAAGATTGTTCTAAAATGTTCACAATTCAGTTTTGTAAATATTTTGTCATGTTCTATAATTTTTTCAAATATTCTCTAAAAATGAATTTGTTTAATATAAAGAATCACTTTAAATATTCCGAGAAATATTAAGAAAATTTGTGAACGATCTTGAAACCTTTCGAAAGTTGTAAAAAAAATTCAAAATTTCACTTCAATATCTACAACATCTCCATTTTGTTACCATTTTTTTTAATTTGGTTATTATTTAAAAATTTGTTTAAAAAGTTCAAATATCTTTTAAAATGATTAGAATTTTTCCTAAAATTATGGAAAATTTCTTCCAAATAAGAAATTGCCTTTCAAGTTTACAGATTATTTTGTGAAGATTTCAAACTTCTTTTTTAATGTTTTGAAATATTTTGAATTATTCTTTAAAATTAAATGTTGTAAAATACCAAATTTTCCGAGAAATCTTAAGAAAATAATTTTATTTCCTTGAAGTCCTTCCAATTTTTTGGTTGCAAATCTTAAAAAATCTACATTTTGTTTTCAATCCAATTATTTTTGTATCCTTTCACAACTTCTCAATATCTTTTAAGCTTATTCGAAGTTTTATTTATCAAATTTCGCTTTGAAATCTTCTACATTAATTTCCGAAAATTAAAAAAAATCTTATAAAATATTTTTAAATGTTTTTGAATACCTGATATAAATTAATTTTTCAACTAAAGAATAATTTTTATTTTCCCAGCAATTTTAAGAAAAAGGGTCATTCTCTTAAATCCTGCAAAGTCTATAAAAAGCTTTAAAATTTTGTTTCAAAATTTTGTTTAAAAATTGTCGGTATCGGTCATTTTTGTTTTTTGGTACCGCTGATTTTTTATCATTAGTTTTGGTCCAAAATTTCACTGTTTTTCATTCTTTGTATGATTAAAAGTTTAAAAGTTATATTCTGGCAGCAAAATGTTGAGAGTAGAATTCTTTAATAATATTAAATAACAATTAAAAAATTTTCTTCAATCAATAACTTTCAGAAAGACTCAGAAATAATTTTCATCATCAAATAGAATTACTTATTTTTAAATTTCGATATATTAAATTGATGTTGCGGAAAATTCCTAATCTTTGTTGATAGATAAATACATCAAATCTTATTTAATATGGACAAGTAGTTATAAATTAAGTTCTTTTATCATTTTTAGAACATTTGTACAAAAACTTAAGAATATAATATTGTTTCCTTCAATATTCAAGAATAATTTTAATTTTTTTAATTTTTTCTTTCAGCAATACATTTTTTGAATTCAAATATCTTATTCGGAATTTGCGGGTTTAAAAAGTTTAAAAAATTTAAAGGAAGAAACTGAAAACAAATTGAACTTTCTGCTAAATGAATACATACCAGGATTTTAGTAATCAAATACTAATAACAGAGATAAAAAATACTAATACTAATAATACTAGAGAATTAAGCTCTTAAATTAAAACCAATTTAATGTAATTATCTTTACTATGTAGAACTGCAGTTTAAATCTCTTTCAGTAATATTCACACACGAGCTACATAAGCGCACATATTTGCAGACTCAAGGGGAGATTCCTTCAAAGAGACATTCAAAGACGAAAATGCAAACCTGACTTAATTTAAATTAAACTTGAACTGATATTTAATTATATCACGTCTAAAATTAGTCCTCTTAAAGTATTTAATTACCTCTTTCACTTAGAATTTCACATGCCACTTTCAGAGATTTTCCCACACTCCTTACTTTTTGTTTGACAAAGTAATTCAAAATTATTCCAATTACTGTCTTCAATGTTTGGTATGATAAAAGAAAATTGGTTAGTTAATGTTCAGCCAATTCGAAAAAGAGCTGTATTTAATAGGTATTTCGGTTAATAATTGTCGATTTTGCTAAGAGATGGCGCTACTATACTAAATGGCGACATACGTCACCAAAAGCCAGTTTGTTCAGGGTCGGTAAACTCTGTGCAGATATGGTGGCTAAATATACTGAGAACTAGCGCCGCGTACGACTGGTCTGGGAACTATTGCTCGTAAGCGTGGTTGTGTGTATGCGTATATGCATATGCTATTTGTTGAAATGTATTGCGCCAATTATTAATGCAGGGAAATCAAAGGTTTAATGATATACTTAATGCAAAACTTGAAAAGCGTTTAAAAAACAATTTTGCATTAAATATTGAAGAAATTTTTAACATTTTTCAATAGGTTGTCAATATTTCAATATTAAAAAATTTTGTTTTCATCTTTTGAAGCTATCAGGGATCACAGCGCAAAAGGTTGTGTTTTGTTTCCGGAGTTTGACAGCAGTTTCAAGATCTTAACTCCCCTTGCCCCGTCGCCCGATGACCAGAACAGCGCCGCGTACAATTGGTTTGCGGAACTAAATATAATCATAATAATACGTGGCCACCTCGGCTCACGTCAGTTGACCGCCCCTGAGTTTGTTCTGGATTGTCATTGTGTAAAGAACATACTTTTTGAAAGCTTTGAAAATGTCGAATTACGTACCAGAAAAAGCCGTTTTCCGGAGAAGTTTAATAACGTTCTTTCATTTAAAACTGCTGCTGAAAGTTATGGATTATTGGTTGAAGCTTACGGGAAACAGGTTATAACTAAAAAAACTTGTGAACAATCGTTTCAACGGTTTAAAACTGGTGACTTCGATATAGCAGACCAGGAACGTCCAGGTCAGCCCAAAAAGTGTGAAGATGAAGATTTGTAAGCTTTATTGGATAAAGATTCAAGGAAGACGTTGAAGCAAATTGCAAATGCACTGAATGTTGCCCAATTCACCATTTGTGAACATCTACACGCACTGGGAAAAGTCCAGAAGGCAGGGAAATTGGTTCCATATCAATTGAAAGACAGAGACAGTGAAAGGCGAAAAACCATTTGTGTCATTCTGTTAGCGAGACAGAAAAGAAAAGGTTTCTTGAATCGAATTGTAACAGGTGATGAAAAGTGGATCTATTTTGACAACCCAAAGCGAAGAAAATCGTGGGTAGCCCAGTTCAACCTTCAACGTCACAACCAGTGCGCGATATACATGGAAAGAAGACTTTGCTGTGTATTTGGTGGGACAATAGGGGAGCTGTGTATTACAAACTGCTGAAACCTGATGAAACGATTTTTTGCGAACGGTACCGATAAACAATTAATTAGATTGAAGAAAGCATTGAAGGAAAAACGAGCAAAATACGCACAAGGAAAAAATCGACATTATTAACCGAAATACCTATCATCAATCTTAATCTTTTTCGTTCTGTTTATAATGTGCAGTGATAGGGTGGTTCAAATTGATACCTGTTCTTATCCTTTTTACCTGAAGTATTTTTAGTTAAGTTCTTGTTATTCAATTTATCTACAGGTTTAAAAATTTCGGTTGAAAACTGTCACTAGATGTATTGGAAGTTTATTTCCGAATTCAAAGAGTTCGAGGAATTCGTGTAATTCACAGAATTTAGGCAATTCAAGGCATTTCGTGAATTCATATAACGTCCGGAATTCACAGATTTCATGAAATTAGCGGAATTCGTTAAATTTATGGAATTCATTAAATTTATGGAATTCGTTAAATTTATGGAATTCATGAAATTAGAGGAATTCGCAGTATGCACGGAAAACAAGGAATTTACGAGATTCAAAGAATTCATGGAATTCACAGAATTTAAGGATTCTACGGAATCAACAGAATTTATGAAATTCACATAATTCAAGAATTTCACAGAATTCATGGAATTGAATGAATTAATTGAATTCACAGAGTCTATGGTATTTAATCAAATACGGACTTTACGGAACTCACGGAGTTCACGAAAATCAGGGAATTCACGCAATTCGTTGAATTCACCGAATCATGATTTTTACGAAAGTGATGGAATTCAGGAAATCCAAAGAATTCTCTGAAAGAGGCATAAAATTCTATAAATTCACAGAAGTCACGGAATTTATGGAATTGGAGAATTCATGGTATTAATGGAATTCACGGAAGTGATGGAATTCATGGAATACGCGGAATTTATGGAATTCACGGAATTTATAGATTTCACGGAATTCAAGGAACTCATGGAATTAATGGAATTCACGGAGTTCAAGCAATTCATGGAATTTAACTAATTCCACGAATTCCTTGAATTCCATGAATTCTGTGAATTTCATTCATTCTATGAATTCCAGGAATTCCATGAATTCGATAAATCCCATGAATTTCGTAAATTCCTTGAATTCCGTAAATTTTATGAATACCGCGAATTACACGAATTTTATGAATTGCGTGAATTTCTTGAATTCAATTAATTCCGCAAATTTGGTGAATTCCTTTATTTCCTAAATTCTACGAATTTCATTTAGTTCCTTGAATTTCGGGAATTTTCTGATAATTGCATGAATTCCGTGAATTCCGGGCTTTACATAAATTCCCTGAATTCCGTAAATTACTTACTTACAGTCAAGTCCGCGCATTCCTTTAAAACCGGGAATTCCATGAATTACATAAATTAAACGTATTCCGTGAATGCCATAAATTCTGTGAATTCTATAAACTTTGTGAGTTTCGTGAATTCCATAAATTTCATGAATTCATTGAATTTCACGAGATCCTTCAATTTCTTGAATTCTACGAATTCCGTGACTTCTCTGAATATCTTGAATTCCGTGAATTCCACGGATTTCGTGAATTCCTTCATTTCCATGAGTTTCGAAAATTCCGGGAATGTCATGAATTCCTTGAATTCGGTCAATTCCTCGAATTACATTAATTCTGTGATTTCTCTTTTGCGCAATTTTCGTCTTAAAAACGCTCTAATAGGATTTATGATTTTTTTTAGGTAAACTTAATTTTTTCAGGGTGACAAGAGATAGAAAAAAAAGTTCTTAAGATTTATGGGTAATTTTCAAAAAAATATATATATATATAACGAAACGTTTTGAATTTTTTCCTGAAATTTTTAAGTTAGGTGAAAGATTTGAAAGCAAAATTTGCAATTTTGCCGTATTGCATAATTCTAGAAAAAATTTTAGTAAGTTCAAGATTTTGAGTAAATTTGTTTAATTTGGCAGAATAAATAAAAATTGCAGGAAAAATTAAAATCATTTCTAGAGATTAGAAGATTTAGAAGGTTGGGCATGATTAATAAAAAATGAAGAATTTTCCTTATATTCGAGTTAGATGATTTTAAAACAAAATGTTTCAATTTCGTAAGATTGCAAAATTTTTAAATAATTTCGAAAGTTTTAAAGGGAATAAAAAAATTTTCCGGGAAAATATCTGTCTGAAATATTCAAAAACATTTTTTTTTAATTAATTTTCTCAAGAATCTCATGAAAATTACATTTATATAAATAAAAAACAAACAGATAATACTTAGTTTGTTGGTCTCAATTCTGAGAATTTAATTTGAAGCTGGATGTATTATAACACAAAAAAGATACAGTTTCAATGAAAGATATAAATTTTCAACTAAAAAATAAAAAAATAAAAAATTTACAAGCCAAACCTAGAATAGACCAATTTGCAGTTAGAAAAATAAATTTTAAACAAACAAAAAAACGAGTTTTAAGCCAAATTAATCAGTTTTCAACTAAAAATATAAATTTTTGAGCAATAATCGAATAGTTACAGCTTCAGCTAAGAAAAAGAATTTTCAACTAAAAAGAAACAAATTTACAATAATATAAATTAATTTTTAATCACAGTGATAAATTTTCAATAAAAAAATATAATTTTTGACCAAATAGTGGAATTTTCAATACAACAGAAATTTTTTTAGAGAAATAGATTACATTTCCATCGAAAAAGGTAAATTTTCCACAAAAAATGGAATGGGTAAAGTGAATTTTCAACTGAAATAATAAATCTTTACTTTAAAAAAATATTAATTTTTAACCAAATGCATTAATTTTCAACGAAAAAGATACATTTACTATCAAAAATAAAATAATAAAATTTTCAATTGGTAAAATAAATTTTTAACCATAGAAATTAATTTTTACCAAAAATATGAGTTTTCAACTGACGAGAGTACTCTTCTATAAAAAAAGAGAGACTTTCAACAAATTGTTGATTTTTCACCAAAAACAGTAGAGTTTTCAACTAAAAATACAAGACTAAAATTTTCAGTAAGAAACTGAATTTTCAATAAAATGAAAGTAAATTTTCAACGAAATGATATAATTTTCGAATAATATTAAATTTCGAAAGAAAATATCAATTTCAAAAAATCTAAATAACCTTTTCAATTTAAAGAATTAAATCTAAATAAAAAATAAAATAAATAAATAAAATAATAATAAATAATAATAAAAATAAATTTTCAACCAAGAAGTTCAATTTTCAATCAATAAGATGAATTTTTCTACCAAAATAGACGAATTTTTAACAAATTAAATGAATTTGCAACCAAATATTTGAATTTTTAAAGGCACGAAACTTATATAAAATAAACGAATTATTTAATTTCCACAAATATTTCAAATTCCGAAAATTTAGAACTACTGAAGATAGTGAATTGATTATTAATTTATGAGCTATTTATGAAATTATAAATAAGGGAAACAATTTAATTAACCATCAATTAATAATTTATTAATTATTTTTTGTAAACTTCAATTTCGGCAAATTTAAATTCCAGGAATAGAAATATTTATGCGCATTTAAAATTTATTTATTTTATAATTGATTAATTTATATTTTGGGCAATTTTTCTGGCTAATTTGTGATTTCACTATTAATTTCTATGTTATTTTGCATTAGTCTCGGATATTCAACATTTTAAGGAAAAAGATAAAATATTTAAAAATTTGTAAATTGATTTTTAAATAAAGACCATTAACGAATATTTTTATCTTTGGCAACACTCAAATTATCCGAAAATTATTTTTTGAAGTGTTTTAAGAAATCCATGTTAATATATTATTAGTATGTTTTTAAATTTATATTATTATAATTTTCATACGATTCTTGAGAAGATTAAAGAAGAGATTTTTTAATATTTCAGAAATTTCAGAAAAAATTCTAGAAGATTTAGAAGATTTTTTTTATTTTATAGGATTTCACCAAATATTATGAAAAATTCATGTCTTTTTAAAAGATGCTTAAGACTTTTAGAAGTTGGGAAGGAATCAAGAAATATTTGTTAAATTTTCTAAAATGTTTTCCAGTTTTCAAATATTTATAATCTATTTAAAAAGTCTTTAATTCCTGAAAATAGTTTTTATTGACTCGACTTTTTCTCAAAATTTTCAAATACCATTCAAATTGTTTTAAATTACCTCATAATCTTCTAAATTTTCCCAGAAATTTTAAGAGAATTTTTATTATTCTCTTGAAAACTCGAAATTATTTAAAAGATACTAAATTTTAGTTTTGAAATCTTTAAAAATCTACATTTCTAAAAATCTTTTAAATTTAAAAATTAATTTTTAATCACTTCAATTATTTTAAATATTGTTTGAATTTACTTAATTATTTATTTATTTTTTTTATTTCTCTAAAACTACCAAATTGAAATTTTTTGCTTCAAAATCTTCTAAAGTTTTTTTCGAAAATTCAGGAAATCGTTTGATTTGTTTAAAAACCTTTTCTAATTTGTTCTTAAAGTTAATTTTTGAAAATAAAACATTTTTCACATGAATATAAGGAAAATTTTTTTTTAATCCGGTCAGACCTTCTAAACCTTCTAATCTGTTAAAATTATTTAAATATTTTCTGCAAAATTAAAAAAGATTGCCCTAAAATCTTTCAGATTCTTATTTGAAAATTTTTTGTAATCTTTTAAAATCTTTTAAAATAATCTCTTAAAATTAATTTTTCAAAATAAAGTATTATTTTAATTTTCCCTAGGAACCTGAAGAAATGTGTTTCATTTTCGTGAAATTTAACAAAATTCTGAAAAAATCTTTAGAAGTTTTAATTATTTTTTAATCGTTTCCAAACTTCTGAATATCTCTCAAACTTACTCATTTTTTTCTAAAATTATGTAATATAATTACAATTATCCTTTCAAAATAAAACTTAAACCATTTCTCCTCAAATGTTTTATAATTATTAAAAATCTTCTAACTTTTTTTGATACATTTTTAAGAGTTTGTAACGGCTCTATATGAAAAAAGTAATATTACTCTCAAAACAATTAGAACTAAGCTACTACTAGCGCCACGGCATGGCCGTTTTCAACAGATGTGCCATTTTCAATCGTTAAATAAAAAAATTACATATTTTTGAATTTTATAACCAATTAAAATTGTTAAATAAAGCAAAGTTTAAAAAATAATTTCATTAATTTTCAAAGCAAATTTCCATATACTTAATATATTTTTTAACAATCTAACTTCATTCATTTAGTGAATTCATTTAACGTCCAGAATTCACAGATTTCATGAAATTAGCGAAATTCGTTAAATTTATGGAATTCATGAAATTTGAGGAATTCGAAGTATGCACGGAAAACAAGGAATTTACGAGATTCAAAGAATTCATGGAATTCACGGAATATAAGGATTCTACGGAATCAACAGAATTTATGAAATTCACATAATTCAAGAATTTCACCAAATTCATCGAACTGAATGAATTCATGTAATTCACAGATTCTATGGTCAATCAATTACTTTTTTCAGGAATCCAACGACATAAAAACTCATTTCTAGATTTTTTGCAGGTAACGGTATTTTCTCAAATCACGGCAGAATTCTGTCACAAAATTGTAGCAATAACTATTTTTGTCATTTATAAATAAAATATACAGAACCTAATAATTTCACCATCTTCCGGGCTAATGGTAAAAATTTATTTAAAAAATCGTAACGATTATGTTTCGGAACCCAGCTGTGTTTCCGAAACGTAACCGTTCCGATTTTTTAAATAAATTTGTACCATTAGTCCCGAAGATGTCGAAATTATTAGGTTCTGCCTATTTTATTTATAAATTAAAACTTGTGCAAACGTAAAAAAATAAAAGATTTTTTGTTCCTTAAGAATTGTTTCCATTAGAAATATTTCACATCAATTATGCACGGCTCCTTTCCCTAAGCTTCATGAAAGAGGAATGGCTTATATCCTTTGAGAGTACCCAATTTTGTAATAAAAGTGTGCTCTTCTCCTATGAAATAAAAGCTGTTCTTGGTGATCAGTGGCTCTTGATACATAAACTGGTTCTAGCAGCTATGA
>JAWWLR010000034.1:110098909-110116386 GCA_035041075.1 Acraspis erinacei
GAGGTTAGATCCTTTTTTCTTAAATGCGGATTTGTAAAGCGCGGGGAATTTCAAGTCAAAAATTACGTGTGGGGAAATGGTTTTTGCGACCTTGGAAAGGTAAAAAATTAAGGTGAAATGTCTGATAACCGAATAATGATGCCATTTTTCTGAATTTTCTTGGGTTTTCGGGGTGAACAAACGTTCAAGATGCTTCACAATTTGTCAATTTTCAAGGTCACTTCAAGGTCGAGACAAATTTTCTTAGATTGAGCTCTGTGCCCAGATGATTTTTTTTAGACCATCAGCATAACCCAAGCACAACCAGCCGGAAACAATCATTTCGGATAAGATAAAAAGACTGTGACTATGTAGTTACAAAAGAGAAAATCTTAACAATGTCATTTCTCTGTGACTAGTTCGTGCATCATTTTAGTTGTACTCACGATGTCGACGTTCAAAAACAAGGATCCCATTGCGAGCTCTCTGAGTCACAGTAATTATTGTTAAATTAGTAGGATGTCTTCTGTAATCAGTAATCAGCCATATTACGAAATTTGTTTGGAAACTACAAAAATATCACAAGAATTGCAGCGCTTCATATTGATCCACAAATCAGTAAAGTAAGGAGAAAGTGTCTTTTGTTGCAACTAGTCAAAGAGAAGTGACATTTTCAAGATTTTTATTTTTAGAACTACATATTTATAGTCTTTACATCTTATCCGACATTATTGTTACTGCCTGGGTGTGTTGGGGGAGGGGGTGGTCTAACAACAATCAAAAGCCTGAAGTCTACGAAGAAAATTCATCCGGGCACAGAGACCAATCTAAGAAAAATCTTCTTGACGTTCAAGTGACCTTGAAAATTGACCTGAAGGTCAGGATGGTCAAGGTGATGTACACCTTAACATTTCATCGACTTTTGTGAAGCATCTTGAACGTTTGTTTACGCCGAAAACCCAAGACAATTCAGAAAAAGGCCATCTGGTCGTTTCTCAGACATTTGACCTTTGTCACTATTTGATGTGGAATTCGCAAAAACGACTTGCAAACGTTTGCACAATGAAAAAATCAGATAGCCACACATCGGGGAAATTACCTGAAATATTAATTTGACCTTGACTAACGACGCACAAACGTTGGGAAAAATAAAAACGGAAAAACTCTAGCTTTTGGTGTCAATCAATCAAATTTGAAACATTGCCACGCAATCCACTGAAAATGTCAGGGCTCCGATCAATCAGAACAATTATTAGGCCGCTGAGGTGCCAAGTAGCATTAGTAATCGCCGATTTGATTTAAATTCTCACTATGAAAGGAACAGCATGGACGCAGCTTTACTCTCCTCTAGGGAAACTAACGCTCATCCCCACTAAGAGGAGCACGGGTCTACTTTGGTTCCTTCTTTCGAATGAAACTACTCAGTATGTTCAATCTTACATAATTCATACGAAACATCGAGCATTCCATTAACAAGAAGCTAGAAAGACAAAAGCCGATTGAAATCGACACCGAAACTTAAATTTATTGTCTAAGTCACGTAGAAAACTGATTGTAGAGCAGGATTCTGGTCATCGGTTACTGATGAGCTAACTAATTAATATTGTGTATAAATATAATATTAGTAAAATTTATTGAAGTTGTGTCGCCCAAGAAAGTCAAACTGACGGCTAGGGAAACAAAAATCTATTTACAAGAATAAAGTCACACGAGGCCTTAATCTTTCGAAAATTTCACAAAGGGAATAAGACGTGCATCGATGAAGAGATGAGGCAGATCTGCAATTGCTTCAAGTGATGAAGACGAAAAAGGTTTTATGATAATAGTTATAATTTTAGCTGGGCTATGAGTGAAGCCACTCGTCAAAGCTTACCGCACCACTAGATCGATCTCCTGTTGTACGTTCTAAAATAGGGTCTTAAGAATAAAAAAATGCGTGTAGAGGTCAATCTTAAAATCATAAGTATCTTTGTGAGAGTTATATCGCCGAAGTTGGATACCAAGTTTCTAGGTGTAAATATTAAATACGGTGGATTTAAGCACGGATCCTAATAGGCCGCCACTCTTAACATTCCCACTATCAGATAGCTCGCTGTTGTTGATCCATAATCTTTTAGAATGATTACTAAGATAAGGTTCAAACAATTTGATAACCAAATTCGAGTTTGTGTCGTCAGGCTTTGATTGTACCTCCAAGAAACTTTTAATTGGTGTATATTGTAAAATGTCAGAAAAGAATAATTTAGGATCATCGAAACTACAGAAGGTAGTTTAGCAGGAATAAGGTGTTTTGGAGGAAAAAGTCCAATCCCTCTTAAGAGAAGCTAGATGTTTAATTTTTTATTATGCCCTTTTCAGTAAAAATACTTCTTCAGTCATAAGTAGAGAAGTACTCGAAAAATAAAGGTGTATTTATAATTATCAGATTGAGTGTCAATAGAGGACTTATACTAGATGAGGAATTAAATGAAGTCTGCTATTTGACGCTAAAACAGTAATGGTTTGTGGGCCGGCCCTAACTCGGATAATCGGGAAACATGAATAAAACTGACTTTGAAATAAAGGAAGATCTGCTCTGGTTTTTTAAGGCAAGTTCATATGCATCAAGAAAGCATAAGGATCTGATAATACGGACTACTCTTGCTCCATATGTCGGATAAGACGGGTCACCTATTTTTGCTTCAACCTCGGATAATCGCGAAATCGGAGAAAGTGGACTCGGATAAGCGAGGTTCTACTGCAGATTATCATCGTATTATAATATTTACCCGTAAAATAAAGGAAGATGACCAATGTGGAGACTAGAGTATAAACAATCTTCATTTTTGTTAAGCAGAGGACAAACTGATTAATATAGGTGCTATTAATGAATTCGATTAAATAAAATAAATATGATTAATTATATCTAAGAGTCTTTAGGTTATCAATTTAAGACGACAAGCTTGTCCTGTCGAGATATTTGCATTTCATTAGTCAGTTATCTAGAAAATTTTCGTAAAAACTAAATTCGTTATAACGGGTGTTACTGATTTTTACAGCATAATTATATCTTTAATATGATAATTCGAGCAAACATTAAAATTAAAATCAAAACACTTCAAAGGAATTTTATAGAATTTGGACATATTTGAAGGAATGCTAAAAAATTTTACAATATTTATAGGATTTTATAGGTTGCCCATAATTACCTAATTTTAAGTGATTTAACAACTTTCAAGAATTTTCAAGTAAATTCTAGCGAACTTTAAGAAAAAATCACATTTTATTTAAGAGATTTCTACAAGTTCGAACATTTTCGAACATCAAAATTTTTTAGATTGTTTGAAGATTCTAAGGAATTTCCAAGCAACTTAGCTGCACAAAATGTAATTTCAATTAATTTATCTCGATAAAAAGATTCCAGGGAAATTCATTCAATTTTTACATAACTTAATAAAATAAATTAAAGTGGTTTCTCAAAGAAGTTTGTTGGATTTTCAAAAATTTTCAGGAATTTGAAAATATTTAAGGGACTGGGTGGAGCAAGTATTTGAAAGATTCAACATCAATGATCAAATTATTATATTTCCTGGATTGTTATTTCAGGCACACGGCCCAAATTGCTCCCAAAAGACAATACTGGAAAATATTCAAAATATATACATTTTGAACAAAAAGGAGACTTTTAAACCAAAACGATGATTTTGTAACTATTTTAGTAACCAACGATATGAAATTCGGATTTTGGTACATTTTGTATTTGAAGAAATTCCAATTATTATTAATTAATTTGTTATGTAAATATAGATTAGAATATGTTCATAGGAACAAGGGTAAGGTTTAAATTTTCCTCCTGGCCTCAATTACTTCGAGTAATTGCTTATTGAAAGAGGTTTGTTCATGCCTCTGTTTTTAAACACTCTAAATTCTCAAAGTCTAAACCTCAATGTTTGACTCCTTCACTCAGTGCGCATTAAATCCGAAAAGCCGGGATATTTCGGATTAAGTATGTTCAAGTTAGTCCCTTCTCACTTGAATTGAAGGCGTTGAGCCAAAACATGCGAATTGCAAAAAAAGCCTCTGCAAAACTTAAATCCATTTTTTAATTCTATTTGCCTCTTACGATTAGGAGGAAGTTTAGGGCATACTCATATGAGTTTTGAACAGATATATCCCATAATTTTACCACTGCGTCACCTGAGTGAAATTATAGCTGTATGTGCTCACATTAGATCCAACGAGGTGGTGTACAATTGATCTTTCTGACGTTCAGCCAGCGTTTTTGGATCTTAAGAGCATGCTCTCTGGTTAAAGGCTTAATCAAGGATTACTTCGAATTAGCGCGAAAAATAGAAATTCTTTTCCAGCAACTAATGAAGAACTTGCTTGATTGTAACGTAACTACTACTCGCCCCTTCACGCATATAGGGGTAGATTAGGCAGGCACTTTTAATGTAAGACATTTCAAGAGGCTAATAAAGATTTACGAAGTTTAATTTTGAAACTCAGACTCGATAATAATTTGGATAATGAAACACCATCTAAAGTGAATTGTTGGTACTAACACTCTATTGTTCCAGTTTACAATTATCCAGAGGACTTCAATTTTCTCACACCTAGACACCATTGACTCGTTGGCACTTAGTAAAAAAAATTCTGAAATTTACTGGAGAAGATGTCGTTCAAGAAACGTTACGAGTGGTTCAGTAAGAAACTAGATCTAATGATGGGTGATGAAAGCGAAATCTAAAGTTAATATTAAGATACGTTTAAGGAAGAAGAATAAAATATGCAATCCTGCTCTTTGGTAATTTATTTGCACCGCAAATGTGCTAATGGATCATGACGGGCGGTTAAGCCTAAGGACAATTAATTTATTACTTATCACTTTGGATCCTTTTTTTAAATTTCGTATAGCTTAAACGACTGAAACGGCTTAAACGGCTTTTTACTTCACCGCAAAGAAAGTTCTTCATTGTAGATCATATGACATATCCTGTTAGAGCTGGTTTCACGGATTTCAAGAACACACTTTTATCTGAGGTAAACAAACTTATCAAGTATTTTTTGCCTAAGAATAGAGCATGCTCTATTAAAAAATTGCCCTTTGCCATCTGTTAATAATCTGTTACTATTCTTCTTGAAAGATCCTGATAAAACTGCTTTCTGACTGTTATATAAGCTGAACGGGGCAATACCTAATTTTATAGGCTTCTGGAAAGAAGTTGGAAGGGATAAGGCAGGTGAATTCTAAGGAGTCTGTCAGTGTTTTTGAGAGACCTTAAATAAATAATTCGAATTTAATTTATATTTGGTAAATGTAAAATAATTTCAATTCATTTGAATGTATTTTTTTGATTTACAAAGATTGCAATGGATTTTGAGAGCTTTCTAAAGAAAGTTAGGGAATCAGTTCATTTTTACTTCAAAAGGATTTCTACTCTATGTTTTTGATGGAGAAGTGCAAAATGGAAAGTGTGTTCTGTTGGTGGGGGATCAAAGGTTATGTCTTCAAGTCCGCCAATCAAGCGCATGTAATGACACCAAAAAAGAAATGTGGAGCTTATTCATTTTTACGTTAACATTCTTACATTTTATGATACTTACATTTTTGAAATTTTTTTATGCTTTTTCGATCACTATTTATCAATTTTTTTTCTTTGGTTCTTTTTTAATCAAAATTAATTCGCTTAAATTGAAATTTAGTTAAAGAATTATTTTTTTAAGTTAACAATTTCATTAAATATAGACTGTAATTTTACATGCCTTCTTATTGATCATCGTCAATTTATAAAACTATGATTTTCTATCTTCTAACTTCACCATGCATCACCAGAGATTCTGCCTACAACCGGAGTACCATACACTTCAATCGCGCTCTTAACTATGCCATCTTTGAGCGTTGTTGAAGCGCCCTCTTTATTTTATTGTCTATTAGCGCCTTCCGAGTAGTCATTCCTCTCCGCCCGTGACCTAGTACCCAGTAACTAGTACCATTCTTTTATCTTTACGCAGGACGCCATCCCATTCGTTAAGGCTTTGTCGTATAATAATTCTTTCACCATGATTGTAAGCACTTATAGTATCATATAAACTGGGCCAGAAAAACACCTTTTACTGTACTCGGATCTCCTTCAACTATGACATAGCACACTATGATAAAGAATCTTCTGATTCCTATTTTCATTCTATCCAACAACAATCATCGAGATACAAATTCACGATCTCTGAGATGCATAGTGTATCTTAATTTGCATAGCTTAAAAACATTCATCCATCTAGCCTTCCAAACACCCAGTCTCCAAAAGTTATAAAAAATTGCAAATCTGAATAATAAGCTCCATTAGTTATTCTTTCCCATCATGTTATGTTTTTATTAATTTGAGTTACAATTGTCGAGAATGTTCTTAGTTGAACCAGTACACATTTGAAACAGAGAGGTACACCCTCTCTCAGGTAAATGCTACCCTACCTAAGACTTCCCTGAAAAATATTTTTATAAATTAAGCTTTTTTATGGTAAAAATTATTGCCGTTAAGAAAAAAACCCCCTCTTGGCGACGACAATTTTTGTTTTAATCATATTTGCTCTCAGTTTATGAAGAAGGCTTATGATTCGAATATCCATATTCCTTCAAGACCTTCTGCTCTAAAAAATTCCGCCATATCAGATGTGAGAAGATTAAAGATTGCGGACTTAGTGTTTCCCCTTCAAAGGACGCTGTGCTTTCTCTATCTTGTCAGAAAATTCGTTATCTTTTTTAACAGGTGTATTCGCCAAATCACATAGATATTTCATTACTCGAATGAATAATTCACACTCAATTAATATTTAAGATATTTCAATTTATTTCTATTTATTATACTAAATTTTTTTGAAGTTAAAAGATTTCATTGATTTTAAGGAAATTTTACGATTTCTAAAGTTTTCGAAGAATCACATAGAATTTTGTATGGTGTCCAAATATTTTAAGAAACTGTATTTTGTCGTAGAGATTAGAGAAGAAAGTTAAGGAAAAAAAGAAAGAGCCACGGAATCAGACAGGGCTTAGAAAAGGGATAGGGCAGATGGACAAAATATATGTTATGAAATATTTATTAAACAAGTAAAAGGGGCGACAAAAGGGTATAAAAGAGGGATTGTTAAAGAGAGGAGCGAGTCAAGGATGTCCTCGGACCCCAATTTCATTTAATATATGAATATCAGATTCGGAAGAAGAACTGAGTAGAAAAGATTGGGGTGGAGATAGGATAAGAACGGAAAAGATATATACACTGGCATATGCAGATGCTATAGTGTTGAATTTAAATGTGAAAAGGAAAAGATAATGAGCAGAGGTAATGAAAGAGACATGGGGAATAGGAAAAACAATATCCTGCATGCCAGGATATATGGTAAGAGAAGACGCGCAAAGAGATAAATTAAGCAGTATAGAGGGAAAAAGGGCATGGAAATTTGTGGCGAAGGTGAAGGCGGGAAAGGAAGGGGATTTAGCGAAGAAGTGTTTGATCTAGGTAGAATCGAGGAGAGAGAGAGAGAGAAAGAGAGAGAGGTTGATAGAATTAACCAGATGTGAAGGACAAAGGAGGGATTTCTTTAATTCTAGTGAAATAGAAGAAAAGTCTAGAGTAAATGATGAAGAACAGGAAAAAGGAGAGGGAAAGACTATTAATTGAAATATGGGAGATGATGCAGGGATCAAAATACATTAAATCGTATAAGATAATAAAAAAAGAAGTAGCTAGTATTAAGAAAACGGATGATGAGAGAAAAGTCCATGAAAAAGGAAACCGAAGTCGCTTAGATTAGAAGCGGAAAGATCCTAAAAATTGTTAGGTAATAGCATAAGTATACTAAGATACGTTTGTTTTCTTATTCTCTCTCTCGCTTATTTATATTTCGCGAAGAATGAAAACACGAAAATGATCTGAGATTCGGCGGCGGGCACCTACTGGAATATCAATGATTTCTTCTCGAGTCAACTTGGTAACTATGCCGCTTTCCATGTTTATTTTCGCACGTTTCACATATCCGGTTCTCGTATCCCATACATAAATTCCAGCGAATTCCTCACAACTCTTCAATATTGCACAGGCTTCACCATCCGATGTTGATAAAACAATTTGTTCGTTGACTGGCATAGGCTCATGAAGTTTCTCATGTATTCTCATTCTCACTGGTTTATTGTCTGGAAATGTGTATTTTCGCAATTCGAATATCCGATTAGTATTCTTAAGGGGAACGAGCCGAATGAATCGAAGTTGTTCAATTCCAATTTCTTTTTCATCAGGAGAAGGTAGGCTTGTAGGAGGAGCTATGTACCTGGCAGGAGGATTCATATACCTGCCAGGAGGAGATCTGGATCTGCCACGAAGAGAATTTTCGGCAGGAGAAAGAGAACTTGCAGGTAAATTATGTCTTTCAGAAGAAGAAGAAGAAGAAGGAGGTCTGCCACGAGGAATATAAGGAATGGGGGCGCCATTAGGTAGACATTCGAATTGCAAACCTAACTCTGAAACAAGAAATATATGATTACACTTTTTTAAGTTGGTGTTGATGACTCAGTGCGAATATTTTGACGCAAGTATCAGAAAAGGCCGAAAATTTCCCCTGCTAAACTTTTGAAAAGCTTGACCAGCCATGTAAGGAGAACATTATTCGGCATGGTTGAAAAAAATAGTTTTTTGTTCATTTTAATAGCGCATGTTAAGCAATTTAATCTTTGAAAATAATTTACGAGAAATGCCCACCACGATTTAATTTAACCAATCAAATGAATTCTAACCCTTGGCTACCTTTTTCTATTGTTCAGCGATGAGCTGGAGCTCGAAGCGCTGTGGCTCTCAACCGGCGCCTTCTGTATTATGTTACGGGGGTCCAGTTGAATGGTATTGGTGTATCAACTCTGTTGCGCCCCACCATGCAGGTTGAGGCGAAGGCACGTTGCCGTGTACGTTACTTACAGAAAGCTTGCAAAATTCATTTTCTAATTCTAATTTTTAAAGACTATATTTAGATGTGGAATTTTAGTTGGCATCTTTTTCCACCTAGGCAAAAAGTTGCAGCTGTTTTAGTTTTCTAATTAAAGTAAAAAAACTAGCTTTTTTCGAAAAATCAATTTTAATTCGTTTTCACCCCAACTCGTGCTTATTCAGTCAGTTTTGAGGACCTTGTTAACAAAATTTACAGGGAGCGTAGCTCGAAATGTCCTTCGACTAATACAGTAAAAAGAATTCAAACATTTATTTCAACAAAATTTTTTATCATTTTTTTCTGATTCGTGGCAGGTATCGGACTTCTCTGACTTCCAGCGTTTCGTTTATCGAGCGAATTTTGAGCAACAAAAACCGCTCAGCGAGAAAGCTGTTAAAGACATTACAAAGAAGTTTTCTGAAAAATTTTAGCAGAATCAGATTAATATTCAAGAAATTATTAACGACTGAAGCTGACAGCGGCTAGGAGACTCGCACGCGCGTTGACAAGATGATAGCAAATCGGTTTTGCGTAATGAGATCTTAGGAAAATAATTTTATATTGCATTTAATATGATATCTACAGGAATCTTTATGTGCCCAAGTCTCGAAAATATTTTTAAAATTATAAATTTGTATACATCTATATCATTATTGCATTATTATATTCACCAGTAGAATTAAGGACGATGACCAATGTGGAGACTAGAGTATAAACGATCTTCATTTTTTTGAAGCAGATGACAAACTGATTAATGTAGGTGCTCATAATGACTTTGATTAAATAAAATAAATATTATTAAATATATCCAACAGTTTTCGTTTTACCAATTTAAGGCGCCAAGCTCGGCCTTCCGAAATATTTACATTTCATTTATCATTTATTAAGAAAAATAATTTGTTACCAGATTCGTTAAAACTGATGTCACTAATTTTTACATTATAATTATATCTTTGGTTAAATTATTCGAGCATATATAAAATTAAAATCAAAACATTTTAAAGGAATTTTTTAGAATTTCGACAGATTTGAAGGAATTTTAAAGAATTTTGCAATATTTATAGAACTTGTATAGGTTGCCTATAATTGCCTAATGTTAGGTGATTTAAAAAATTTCAAGGATTTTAAATTAAATTCTAGAGAACGTTAGGAGATAAATCATATTTTATTAAAGAGATTTCTACGAGTTCAAACAATTTCAAGATTTTAAGGAATTTAAAAAAATCGGAATACGTTAAAAAAATTAACGTAGGTTTCAAAGATAGGTATGAAAGTGTTTCAAAGCTAGATGTAAGCAAATCAAAACATTTTGAAATGATTTAAAAAAGTTTAAGTTATTTAATTATATTTGAAAGGATGTTGAGAAATTTAAAACATTTAAAGTGGTTGCAAAGAATTTTGTGAGATTGAAAAAATGTTCAAGGAGTTTAAAAATATTTATGGGACTTCGTGGACCAAGTATTTCAAAGATTCAACATTAATTAGCAAATTATTATACCTCCCGGATTGATCCATCAGAAATTGAATTCTTTTCAATTCATTTTTCAGTCTAAATAATAATTATTATTTAATACTAATTGCTTCATTATATAACATTTTTCAATGATTAGACATTTCAGAATTTCAAGGCCAAGTATATTATGTAAATGATTGTATAAGTTGTTTTAGATTCACAGCCCAAAGTACTTTCAAACGGCTAGATTAAAAAATATTTAAAATATATAACGTTTTCAGCAAAACGCACCGAAAAGTCGGTTGAGTTTCCTAGCTTGAATGTTGAATGTTTTTTTAAGACATTTTCAAAGGAATACTTTACTTTTCAACTAAAAAATACGAATATTCTGGTAAGCAGTTGTGTGAAGCCTCCGATTTTTGTGCCCGTGATATGAAAGATAGATTTTGGTATATTTTGTTTTGAAAGAAATCTCAAATATTAGGAATTAATTTAGCATATAAATATAGACTAAAAAATGATAATAGGGTCAAGGAGAGAAAATCAAAAATATCAATTAAAGAAAGCAAACCTAACATCAAAGCGGAAGCATATAAGAAAATGCAACACGTTTTCAATGGTAATAAGAAAATAAGGGGGAAGAAAAGACGAAAATAGGATTGCGGCGTCCAGAGAAAACGAAATTGTTTTTAAATGTAGCAAAGCCAAAGTTTTTGGATTTGGCGCACAAAAATAGTAGGAAGAAATATAGAATAATTTGGAAGCGGAAATGTAATAATATTGATGAAGAATTTTTGGAGAACCATAACCATCTGAGTTTTTAATATAATTATCAATTACATGAATCATTTTAATCGTACTACTGATTGCAAAGATTATATTATCGTTTCGGATTTTTTTTACTTAACGGTGTAAAGTATTGCGGTTCGCATTTTGTATAAACACTTTAGTCGAAAACACCATGAGATTGGGCAGCGGACACCCCATACCCCATTCCATGTTTTTGTTTCCTTTCCCATGTGTCCCGTACTCTTTTTATAAACATAAATTCCAACAAAAGCATTATAATACCCCAATATTGAAAGGGCAACACCATCCAAGATTGATATGATAATTTGTTCATTGGTTGGCTTTGGCTCATACCATTTATTCATTATTTTCCTGTGTACATTTTTGTCTGAAAAGTGTATCTTCAAAGTTCAAATATCCGGTTCGGATTCTTATGGGGAATAAGCCGAAAGAATCTAAACTATTCAATTACACAATCCCTTTCATCAAGAGAAGGAAGCCTTTCAGGTGAAGCTATGTACCTGGCAGGAGTCATAGAACTTCCAAGAGGAGACATAGACATGGCAGCAGGAGACCTGCAACTGGCATGAAGAGACGTTTAGGAAGGAAGACGAGAATTCTCAGATGAATTACGTCTTTCAGAAGAAGGAAAAGGTCCGCCACGAGGAACTTGATGATTGGGGCTCCATTAAGTAGACATTCGAACGTTGAACCTAATGATGCAATCAGAAGGAGAGAATCGCACCTTTTACGTTTGTGCTTAATGAAATAATGGCAATATTTTAACGATAGACAGAGAAAGAAAGAAAAGTTTTCCGTAAAAATCTGCATACAAAATAATAAAAAATGTCAATGTTAAATTCCCTACAATTCCTCTCGCATTTGGCGTGCATTTCGTCTCCTTCATGTGAATATGACAGTTTATTCGTATACGTCAGTTCGTTCGTTTATATTTTTTTACGTGAAAACTATATATAGTGGAGTTCTTTAAATCTCCACATTTTGAAGTCCCCTGACGAAAAATGTGATGTATGTTTGGTTGACTGAATTGGTGATAAAAATAGCTAATTCACACTAGCATAACAAACGCTATTGTCTTTTGAAAGATTGCATCCTGAATTCTTTGCAAAGGGCTTAAGTTGAATTTCCAGACAATAGAATCGATACCAAGCGTTGCAATTAGGCACTGATCAACCAGTTTATGTGCAGTGCTATAAAGCATCTTTTACAGAATTCTCCTTTTGTGCCTTTTAGGAAAAGCATTCGGACAGCAAAATAAATTCCCAGCATTGCTATTTGGCTTTGATTCACCAGTTTTAATCAAACAGTCTAAACACCTTATAAGAAATGCTTATCTCGTACTAACAACCCCACTTCAACTTTAACGCTTAGCGTTTAAGAAGAATCCAGACGACAAAATTAACTCCCAGCGTTGTTATTTGGCTCGGATTAGTCAATTTAGGGCTAGTAGTCTAACACACCTTACCAGGAATACTTATCTTCTTCTTACACTCCCACTTTAAGTTCAGCGATAAGCGTTTAAGAAATAAACCAGACTACAAAATCAACTGCCATTGTTGTTGTTTGGCACTGATCAGTCATTTCAAGTCCACAATAATCATGTCATTGTGTTTCATGTCAAAGTCAATTGAATCACTTGAGTCCACCTGATGATACATATTCATATTAACTTTACATACTCATAGTCTCTGAGTGCCACTTGATGGCCATTGATGTTATAGTCGTCCTTAGTTACTTCTTTTCATTAAATATTACACTTTTTGCCTTAAACTGGCTAATCCGAGCCAAACCGCATCGGTGGGAGTTGATTTTGTTGCCTGGATGCTTTCTCAAACGCTTAGCTTTGAGGTTAAAGTCGGACCCTTGGAAGGAAATAAGCATGCCTTATAAGGTGGTTTAGGCTGCTTGATTAAAACTGGCGAATCAAAACCAAAAATCAACGCTGGTTGTTCATTTTGTTCTCTGAGTGCTTTTAATAAACGCTTAGCGTTCATGTAGGATGCGAGTGTTGGCACAAAAGAGAATTCTGTAAAAAGTGCTTGACATAAATTAGTTGATCTTTGCCAAATTACAAAATGGTTATCGATTCTTTTGTCTGGAAACTCAACTTTAGCGCTTTGCGAAGTATTCCGGATGCAATCTTTCAATCGCAAGTAGCGTTTGCCATACGTTCGTGAGCTAGTTATTTTCTTCACCAATTCAGAGAACCCAACGCCTCTTGTTATTAGAAATCGAATATCGCGTTTGTAGCTCGATAACGTGCAATTATATGAATGCTTTGCGCTTTGCCTAAAATAACTATTTATAATTTTTGTGATGATTAATTTATTTATAATTTGGGCTAAAGTCAATTTAAATATTTCCGGTATCTAAAAACTGGGCCCTCTACCATTTTCCAGAGACGGGAGTGAGCTAGTCATACAAATTCGCAAATTATTTTTGTCACAGACACGAATCTAACCTGATAAAAAAATTTAATTCCATACGCCAAGTATCAATTACTGTACTTCTAATAATTTCGGAATAAATGTGTTTTTCGAATATCATATAAAAAACATATTGAAATAAGTTTAAAATGCTTCAGTTAAATACATATTTCTTTCTTCTTTTGTTTACAGAAATCACCATTCTAAAGCTGCTTTTTATTATAAAATTTTGAAATTAAGAAAATAAATTTTTCGTTGTTGCAGATCACTTTAACTAGAAAATTAATTGTAAAATCAAGGCTCATGAAATTTCAAAGAGATATATGTAGAGACCAACTTTTTGTAAATTGACTAATACGTTATTCCAGTTAAAAAATGACGAAAATCCATAATATTTTATATTTGTACTATCTACTCTCTGTTTATTGATATTTTCACTATAACATCAAATACGAATAGAACAAAGCACGGAATTATTACGACAGAGGTCTACAAATTTGTTGATGATAATTGTCCTGTCCCCACTCTCCTTACTTTCCGTAACTCCTTCAAGTACCACTCCATTTCCAATTCATCCACATTTTTCACGAACATAGTCCCTACTTCTCGTTTTTTAATTAGCCTTCCGTGGCAAAAGACGATTTTCTGGATAAATTAGTCTAGCGCTTAATATTTTGATCCAATTTGAAATTGATGCAGATCACAAAACAATTATGGGGTCTAGGTACAAAACGAAGTAACCAACATTTTTACGAAATGCGTTTTTATTGCATTTTCTAATAAAACGGATGTGCTCAATATTTAGCTTTTTCATAAACGTTAAATTTTTGTACAGGGTCCATTATAAAAGTAATGCGCATGGTGTCATAAAAATTTATTTATTGATCCGATCTTTACAAATGCTTAAAATTATTTAAAATAGTCCCCTCCTACATTAATGCACTTACGGAGACCCAATGTTTTTCATTGAGCTCTCTCGTCAAGCGGGGATGCAAAAAAGTCACTGAGAGCCAGGTCGGACTGTAAAAGGGCTAGGGGACCACTGTGGTCTTGCTCTAGGCCAGTTAGTCGACGGCGATGAAGGCCATCTGACTAGTTGCATTCTCGTGGTAGAGTTTCGTTGGGTCTGTTATGTCACACTATCCCATTTACCGAAAATGTTGCAACGTTTAGGGTATCTGCCATTTGGTGGATGCTCAATCGACGGTCTGAACGCAAAACTTCGCGCACACGCTTCACGTTGTTTTCGATTGTTGGGTTGTTCTTGGGCTTCCAAAGCGGGGCTCGTCGGTGACCTTCTCCCGGCCCTCCATGAACAACTTGTTCCATTTTCCGGCTTATGTTCTGGACAAGTAATCATCCTGGAAGACCTATTGAAGCATCCGCTAGGTTTCGGTAGCATTCTCTCCAAGTCCCACGCAAAATTTGATGGCGTATCGTTGTTCGAGCAAACTCTTTATCACGCCGTGTTGCAACTTTTAAAAACACGCTTCACGCGGAACCGCGTCCTGTCGCTCCTAATGCTCGGAGCCAACAGAGACCGGGCGCATTTGAAAGGGCAAACACCCTACTACTTTTTCCAGTCATGCGCATTACTTTCATAATAGAACCTGTAAAGTGCTCAAACAATTAATTGACAAAGTCAAGCTCCGTGCTAAGTCCGTAAGTCTCAAAGTACGATAGGGGAAGAATTATTTAAAGAAGACTGCAAGAGAAGACTGAGATTGTTAGAACTAAGTGTAGCATTGTTCAGATGGAAGCCATGGTCTAAAGTATCAAAGGAGGTAGATAGGGAAAAACGTGAGTATGAACTGGTTTAAATTCTTTAAAATACGAAGACAGACTGGTTCAGAATAAGGAAGAAACTATTATAAAAGCCTGCTCGAAGGAGGGAGAAGATGGACGAGAGAAGAAGACATTTAGAATCTTTCAATGGATCTCGAGGAATTTTTGTAGGATTTTCGCAGATTTTAACGGATTTCTAGGATAACGAATTTTACAGAATGCAATTTCAAGAGATTTCTAGAGACAAACATATTACAAGGGAGTATAAAGTATTTCAAACAATTTCAAAATTAATTTGAACGGTTATTCTTAACGATATTTTTTTAACACTGAACGCAACTCGAAAAACATTTGTTTCGAACATTTGGAAGATATTTATTGCAAGCTTGAAAAATAATTTTTAAAGTTCCCGGTTTTTACCGACTTTCCATTATAACAAAATTTTAGGCCACTAAACGGTTTTCCAGGCCAAGAGTAATCCTGTAATTATTCATTGAATGGATAAAAGATTATTTTGAAATTTAGCATCATCGTATAGTATCTATTTAGCAGTCGCAATAAGATAATATTTTAGTTAATTGTAAAAAATACAAAATGGAAGTTCCATATATTATAAACTAAGAAGTTGGACCAACTAAACATTTTTTTAGTGTACTTAGTGAAAAAGTAATAATAGGGCTTTACTAGGTTAATCAATTGATTAATGTATATGTCTGATTTATAATTAAAGATCAAGGACCAGAAATTAGGAGTATCGACAAAAGACTAAAGTTTTCAGAACTATAATTTACTACATTTTTAATACAACCACCAGTTACATGAATCATTTTGATCCTACTAAGGATCACAAAACATTATATTTTAGTTTAAAATTTTTTTTATTAATTGGGGTAAACGACTTCGGTTTACAATTGGAAGAAATACTTCACTTGAAAACACCCTGAGATTGGGCGGCGAGTACCCACTAAAATTTGATCGATTTCTTCTGTGTTCAATGTGGTAACCAAGCCGCTTTCCATATTTATTTTCGCCCGTTTCATATTTCCAATACCCCTCTGATAAACATAAATTCCAGCAAGAGAATTATAACTCTCCAATATTGCATATACGTCACCATCCGATGTTGATATAACAATTTGCTCGTTGGATGGCACTGGCTCATAAAGGTTAAGTTTTATTCGAAGTTTTAATTCCTTATTGTCTGGAAAAGTGTATCTTCGAAGCTCAAATATCCGTTTCGGGTTCTTATAGGCAATAAGCCGAATGAATCTAAGTTGCTCGACTCCACATTCCCTTCCACCAGGAGAAGGAAGGCTTGTAGTTGGAGCTTTGTATCGGGCTGGAGGAACCCCGGACATTCTACGAGGAGACCTGGACCTAACACGATCTGAAGTTTCAGCAGGAAGACGAGAACTCTCAGGTGAAAGATTTCTTCCAGAAGAAGAAGAAGGGCGGTCACGAGAAACGTCAGGAATTGGGTCCCCATTAGGTAGATAGTCGAACTGTGTACCTAACTCTGCAACAAGAAAGAGTAGATGAAATTCTTTTAAGTGGGTGTTTGATGAATTAGCGGCATTAAATATTCAGTTTACTATTGTTAAAACTAACAATACGTTGTTCCAGGTTCATTTTTTATTTAACAATCCACCGATATGATGAATAAGTGTACAATATCTCATGTTTACCCCTCGATGATATTTACATCGGTTTTCCGTGGCTTTGAAATAGAAGAATAAACCTTCTGGCAATTTTTATAAAATACATGAGTGACCTCATTCTCACAATATTTAGTCTTACCGCAGAGGTAGCTTGACGAATTGATCAGTGCGATAGAAAAAAAAACGCTTTTCATTGTAGCACAATATTTTCTAGATGCAGCGTCTTTATGGACTCACCTGACAATTTGCAGCTTCTTCCGACAGATTGATGCCCCATTTTCTGAGCCACCTTGTTCGTCAATCTTTCCCCAAAACATTTTTAAAGTTTTAAAAATTCCTGTTATTTATAATAGACATAAGTTCTGGCAGAAAGTGCATGACCAGAGTTTGACGGTTCGCTCGCGAACTACCGAT
>JAWWLR010000034.1:110119901-110132000 GCA_035041075.1 Acraspis erinacei
CAAAAAGAAGCGCTTAAAAAAAATGGAGATTCATAAACGACAAAGCTAAATTCTCTACAAAAAATGTAATCAAGCAAAAAGGATTTTAATTTTATTTCAACAATATACTTTGTAATAAAAAAAGATCGAAACTCTACAAAAATATTAAAAATTGTTATCAAAAAGAATAAATTTCGAAAAAAATGTTAACAAATTATTAAAATTAACTCCATGTTTAGTTTATCCAAATATTGATGGAAAATAAATATAAAATTAAACTTAATTTATCTCATTCATGAATAAGAACTAATTTTATTCTCCTTCAATTGACCATCCCATTGTTCCTAAAATAAATTAGATCGTTCTATACGTTCTGAAATGTTATTTCAGCACTTTAGAGAACTTTCCTTTCATCTGCTATACACGAAATCGGCTTTAATTAACGAACACTACATAAATGAAGCAAAACTTTCAAATTTCACTCGCTCATCAGATAACAAAAAAAAAAAAAAAAAAAAAAAAAAAAAAAAAAAAAAAAACGTTTCTGTTGTTTCCTGGACAAGTAGATTCTCTCGAGTTTAAGCGGAAAAATATTTCAGAGGTAGCATTTTCCTGTAAAAAATGTATGTACACGAGAGCTTATTATTTTTCAATGCAAACACTGGAAATGATGCTTGCTCTGAACAAACCAAACAGACAGTATAAGTTTGCTCACAATATTTATATATTTCTATGGAACGAGTAGTTGAGCAGAATTTTACCAGAAAAACTTCTCGCTTGATTTACATGTAAATAAAAAATATTTAGGGGCCGCGAAGTGGAAGCAAAATCACTTTTTGTGGAGAAAAGTCTGTCTACATGCGAATTTTCAATGGATTTTATTGGTTTTTTTTTTAAATGGAAATTCAAAAAATTGAAGCATTTTCAAAATTTTGGAGACACTTTTTTAAGTTTTAAAATTCTTTTCAGAACAATATCTTGATTTTTTTTAGATAGAAAACAAATTACTTGCCTCATAGAGTTTACTAAATTAAAAATTAAATTAAAAACTTAAAATTTGAATGCAAACCACGCACGATATGAAGACAAGTAAAGAAAAACAAATTTAACCTTTTTAACATCCTACAAGAATGTCGTAAAATTTTTTTGAATTTTGTTGTCAAATCCAAGATTCAAATTTTGATCGCACAAAAAATAATCAAAAATCAAAAATTCCATTTTGCAGTCAGAATATCATAATATTTGTTACCAATTCCTTTTAGAGTAGGCGCGCAGTTTTAATTTCATTCTTAAAAAAACATTTTTTTTTAAATTTGGAAAAACAACACATACTACAAAAAAAAATTTGAGATAAAATTTTCTGACCTAAAAAAGAGCTACAAATTTTTTCCTCATCTTTTTATAAATGATGCGTAGTTCTTGTTTTAATCATAAGAAATAAATTTTAAAATAAAGAAGTAAAAAAGGTTGGAATTAAATTTGGTGAAAAACGATGTAATTCACAAAAAACTTAATTAATTAAATTTGTATACTAAAAAAGGATCTACAAATTTGTTTACGATAATTTTTTTTATGGAACCCGAAGCTTTTGTTTTAATCGTAAGAAATAACATTAAAATTAAAAAAAAAAATAATAATTTAAGAACAAAAAAAAATGAAACAAGGAATGAACAAAAACAAACAACCAAAATTTTCTTATAAAAAATGGATCTACAAGTTTTTTAAAAATCATTTTTAGGGAGGACAAGTAGATTTTCTTTTAATCATGCAAAATAAGATTAAAAATGAAAAAAATAACTTTTTAGAAAATCGACACAAGTTAAATAACATTTTATCGAACAAAATTTTTCGCCTACATTGTATCTAAAAAATATTAATTTACAACCACTTTACGCTAGGATGCGCATTTTTAGTTTAAATTGGGAAAAACAACATTGAATTAAAAAAAAATTGATTTAATTCGTCTTTTTATACCAAAGCATATTAGGAATTAGACAGAAATAAATGTAATAAAGAATGCGTTATAATAGTGGTGAGAGTAATGTAGAAAAATTCGCATTTTAGACCAAATCGTGAGCGTTAAGGCCGAAGGAGTTTTAACAAAAGAGAATTCACAATCGCCGAGTTACACTTGTCGATGATTTGAACTTTAAAGTTTTCAAAGTTGGTAGATTTTTTTTTAAATGACCATAAGGCATTGAAGTATAAAACTCCAGTGCAGAACATTACATCTAATGAACACAAAATATTTTTTATTTGACAACAAAATAAACAATATTTTTTTCCTAATTTTTCAGATGTACATTTTTTTCAAGATCTTCTAATTAAATTGGGAAGAGCTTCAGTGAGTGAAATTGCTATCTAGTGATAGTGTTCAGTAGATCAAAGTAAAAAAAATTGTTTATAATGTTACAAAGAAGTTAATGAACAAACGCCATTTTATTGTGATTCGCAATCATTATTTGCTTGAAATTCATAGATTTTATATAAAGTATGACAGAAATTAATGCCTAATTGCGATTATTTAAGAAAAGTTGATGTTTGACGATTATTTAAACAATAATTATAAACAAATTCACATTTTCAAAATTTTAGCAAGAATATGCTTCATTTTCTTAACCAATTTAAATAAAAATGTATTGCCAATGACTATTTGTTGTGATACATTGCCAATGGATAAGAAAAGTTAATTATTCAGACAATTTTTATAAACAAATGTACATTTGTGTCACTTTTGCCTGAATAAGCTAATTTTTTCGTGGAATAAACCGGAAATCTCTTAAGAATCATTCCTTCTGGTGAGATTCTTCTATTTATGAAAATATTATAATTATTTAAACAATATTTATCAGTAAAATCACAGTTTGACCATTTTTCAATGATAAATATTATTTTTTGGATAATAAATTAAAAAAAATTTGTGTTATTGGGTTATCAAATTATTTTATTAATTATTTTTTTTTTAATATTGCTTTAATAATCAACAGTTCTCACAGTAAATTTTTCAACAAAAAAATGTAAATATGTATGTATTACAAACTTTCATGAACTAGTTGAATTTTCGAGCCGAATAGATGAATCTACAAAAAAAATCTTTGAACCCAAAAATGTAAATTTTCACCCCAAAAGTTCACTTTCAGCCCGAACAAAATAATTTCTTAACCAGAGAGTTGATTTTTTAACCAAAAGAGTTCAATTTTAAAAAGTAAAGAGACAAAATAGTTATCTTAAAAAAAATAATCAGTCAAGGAAGAAAAAAAATGTTTGTGAAATTTTGGAATTTTCAATCCAAAAAGACGAATTGTCAGCCAAAGAGGATAGCTTTGTAAAAATATAGTTACTTTTTTAACAATATACATCAATTAAAAAAAAAACAGTTTGATTTTAATCGAAAAAAGATAAGTTTTTAACAAAAGATGGAGGTTCAATTTTTAGTTCCAAAAATAAAATTTTGACCAACGAAATTAATTCTTAAGCAATTAGTACAACTTTTGACGAAACAGTTCAATTTTCGAGCCGAAAATATAAATTTCCTACTAAACAGTGGAATTTTATACAATCTAAAAAGATGAATTTTGGAAAAATAAGGTAATAGTGGATAATTCAAGCCAAAAAATTTGATTTTAAATAGAAAACATTCTAATTGAACAAAAAAGAAGCATTTTTTAACAAAACACATCAATTTTCAACAAAATAGTTGGATTTTCAACCGAAAATGAAACTTAAATTTTTAGTTCAAAAAAATTAATTCTTAAATAACCAAAAAAAAATTTTTAACAAAAGTAATAAATCTTCAACTGGAAAAATTAATTTTGAACAAAGTAGTTTGAACTTAAACCAAATAGTTGAATTTTTGAGCCGGAAATATATTTTTATAATTAATTATTTACATCTTAAAAATGAATCATTATAATTAAATTAAAGACAAATTTAAAGTTTGTTAAATTTAGCAGTCCAACAAGGTGTTGCCTTTTCCGTAATGAGAAACAATCTCGAGAACTGAGAGAAGCATCCCTCCTTGAAAACTTGTATGAAACCTGGTACTAATATAACCTAGTATAGCCAGTACTTCAGAGTACAATCTCGTATAGTTTAAAACTTTAATAATTATGTAAATCCCCACAATTGCATTCCTGATTGAAAAAAAATTTTTTGAAGGGATACTTCTTTTTGGAAGGGATTGAATTGAACCAAATTCGTGACAGCACGAACGGTCTCTCTTTTTGCTCGGCAATTCGCAATTGCTCCAAAGACTCATGTTCGATATCCCCACTACGGCCACTCTATACTTTTTACGCCTTATTTTTCTATTCGCTTCTGCTCTCCGCGCGGCGATTACAAATTGCTGAAACGGCTCATATTTGTTATCCCTAATACTGCCGCGCGAAGAAAATCCTATAAATACTCTATCTCTCTCTTCCGCTCACCCTACACTCTATTACCATGCGATCTCCTCAAAAGTCATGACCATTCCTTACGGAAAATTTTAAACTGAATACATCAAAGTGTCACTTCTGCCGTGAGGCCCCACTGTCACACGCTGTTTTTTTAAAGCCGTTTGTCAAAAAGAATCCTATTAAAATCTTGATTAGATGCCAATTCAATTAATAGAACCTGATATGAAAATCTTACTATTCTTCGCTAATAATTATATTTACAAATTTTTTTTTAAGATTCGTTTCATTTCCCCATTCCACTTTTTTTTTAATTTTTACCTTTTTTTTATTTAACAATTGCACTACATGTTTGAAAACTCATCTTTTTATTTAAAAAGCATGTGATTGGTTTGCAAGGTCATGTATTTTGTTGAGAAATATTTTTTTTCTCTTTGGTTAAAAATTTAACTATTTTTCTGAAGATTCGTTTTTTTATGGTTAAGAATTTATTTTCTTGTCTAGAAATATAAACGTTCCATTTTTTTTATTGAAAGTTAATATTTTAAATTGAAAATTAACCTTTTTTAGTCAGAAATTGACTCAATTTTTTCCTAATTCTTCCTTTTTTTACAGAAAAAGTAATCTTCTCTGATTAAAATTCCTCTTTTTCAATTATCTCAGCTGTTTTTTAATACAAATTAAAACATTTTTTTGGTTGCAACAATAAGTATTAAATGTTTCGTTAAGAAATAATGTAAAAATTCAATTTAAATATTTTTTTAAATTCAATTTAAAAATTTTTAAAATCAGTTTAAAAATTGATCTTTTCTTGTGAAGAAGTTAAGAAGTGGATGAAAATTAACTTTTTCAGTTGAATATTTAAGTACTAGGTTGTAAAAGCAAGTATTTTGTTGATAATTAGTTCACTTTTCATAAAAATTCAGTCTTCTTTTTAAAAAAATCTTTTGTTTGAAAATGTATGTTTTTGCTTGAATGTTGAACTCTTTGCTGGCAATTTTTTTATTTTTTTCATTCATAATTTGCATTGGAAATTTATCTCTTTGTTTGAAAATTAAACTATTTTGCTACGTATTTGTTTTTTTTCTTGGTTTAGAATTTATTTTCTTATTTAAAAATGTAAGTGCTCTATTTTTAATTTCAAATTGATATTTTAAGTTAAAAAATTCTCTTGTTTAGTTAAAAATTCAACTATTTAGTTGAAAATTCCTAATTTCGAGTTAAAAATTAATGTAATGAGTTATAGAATTTTTGCTTGACTGAGCTATTTTCCGGAAAGCTCCAATTTAATTTTTGTTAGAGGTGAATTAATTTTCTTATTTATTATTTTAAAAAATTTTATTTTTGTTTGAAAATTCTGCTTTTTTGTTTGAATTTAAATATTTTTGTTTCCTATGTATTTGAGCCCTTTTTTAGATAAAATATGAACTACTACAGGTTTTATTAAGAATTTATTTTGGTTGAAAAATAAAATACATGATCTACAGTTCAATTACTTTGTAAAAACATTAATTTTTTATTTGTTGAAGAATCATAATTTTCGTTGAAAATTCTACTGCTTGGAGGTAAATTCATTTTCTTCTTAGAAAATTAAACTATAATTGAAATTAACATAATCGTTAAACCCGCGACTATCTTGTAAGAAAAATTAAATATTTGGTTAAAAATTCGTGTTTCTTAATATCATTCAACTGTTTCCAAATCAGTTTTTTTAAATTAAAAATTATTTTTTCAAATTAAAAATATAACGGTTTCTTTTTTCCTTGTAAACTTATATTTTTTATTTAAGAAATGCAAGGCCTAATTTGGAAAATAACGTATTTTGTTGATTTTTTTTTTAGTAGAAAATTAGTCTTCTTTGTAAAAAAATCTTGTTTTAATACTCCAAATATATGATTTAATTTTGAACTGTTTTCTTTCCAATTCATTTTTTTTTAAATATTTATAATAATTTAAGTTAAAAATTCATTTCTTCGGTTGCAAATTTTAATTATTTTATAAAAAATATTTGTTAGTTGGCGAATTAATTTTTTTTGCCTGAAATTGTAACTATTCAATTTTTGATTGCAAATAGATATTTTAAATAAAAAATTGATATTTTTTGTCTAAAAATTCATGTTTTTTATAAACAATTTTTCTCTTGAAATGGCAACTATTACATGTTTCGTTGAAAATTCACTTTTTGGTAGAAAAAACATAATTTAAATTCAAAATTCAACTATTTGGTATTAAATTAATTTTTGTTTCTTAAAAATTCATATTGTCGGGTAAAAAAGGAACTCTTTTATAGAAAATTCAACCATTTGGTAAAAAATTAAAATATTTATATAAATTTCAATTTTTAATGAAAATTAAATATTGGGTACAAACTCAAACTATGTATTGAAAAATTTAATAATTTTTTCGTAAATTCATTTTTTCGTTAATTTTATAAAAATCTTTTTATTTCCATTTTTGGATTATTTATCCTCTATAAGTTAAAAATTCAACTATTTGGTAGAAAATTGATCTATTTTGCTTGAAATTCTTAATACGTTGTGTAACAAAATACTTATTTATTGGAAATGAAAAAGAGTCGAATTAACCCTAAAAAGACTAAAAAGTTCCATTTTTAACCAAGAACGATGAATCTTTAACCGAGGAAATTAATTTTTTACTAATATAGATAAATTTGGAACCAAATACTTGAATTTTTCTAATATAAAATGTCAATTTTTAATTAAAAGTATAAATTTTCAATAAAAAATGAAAGACTTACATTTGTAGTTAAAAATTTTTTTTTAAACTAAGGAAATCACTAGCTTTCAATAAAATTGGTAAATTTTCTACTAGAGAGATGAATTTTTTAAACTAAAATGATCAAAATTGATAAAAAAAATTAACTTTCAAGAAAAGTGTTCATAATTCAACCCAAAGTATGATTTTTCAACCAACAAGGATCATTTTTTTAAATGGCATAGGTAAATTTTGAAAAAATTAACTTTTAACCAAGTAGTTAAATTTTCGACTGAAAAAGATGACTTTTCAACGAAATGGTTGCGTTTAAAACAAAATAATTAAATTGTCATGCAAATAGTCGATTTTTTGAATAAACAGATAAATTTGGATTCAAAAATATAATAATGCATGAAAGTGAATTTCAAACTTATTAAGTTATTAAAATTTTTAAACATTAATTTTTAGCTCTAATATTAGGAAACATTAAAAAAATACTTCTATCCCTTTTTGACAATTAACATATTTTTTACTCAATTTTAAGATTACTTAGAGATTATTAATATATTTGTTTTTGTAGAATACATTAAGAGGACATGTAATAGCCCTTTTTGTGTCTTTATTTTTATTTTTACCAAAACACTACTTAGATTCCTTTTTGACAAACAGCATCAATTTCTTTTTCTAAAAATACTAACTTGAAGACAAATTGACTCACTTTGAAACAAAAATTCCAACAATATCAATTTAGAAATTATTTAAAGAAACTGAAATTTACTAACTAGAGATTATTTATTTAGTCATCTGTAAGATCAAAACACGAAAGCATGAAATGAGTTTCAATTTCGAATATTTGGCACTGGTTCAACTAATGGATCATCATTAAATAGAAAATATTTGTGAAGATCTGAATTTCCGAGTTGATCGGAATTTTCCAAAGATTCTAATTAAAAAATTTGAAAAATTAAGATGAGTTTGCAGAACCTCAGGGCGAAAACAATAAATACAAATTTATAGTAAAGATTTATTGTGTCGAGGGACACAAACCTTTCGCATTCCTTCCGAAGCGATTTGTCCCTCGTCAGTTTGTTTACACGTTATTTCGCCCACATTTCAATTGAGAAATTCTCCTCTCAATCTTCCATGCTTATTTATAGCCTCTTCTTTATTTTTTTTCGGCGGTGAGATTAATTTTCTATTTTATTATTTTCGCTATTAAATGAGACTATGAAATAAATTAATTTTAATCCTACTCAATTATCTGTATAGAACTATTTCTATATTAATGTATAGAATTCCTGAAAATAAAACGAAGAATCGAACGACCAAATTTGGGCAACCACCATAAAATGTTCCTATTGTAATTTCAAAAAAATCCTGTTTAAAAAAAAAGTTCGTAAGAAAGAAAAAAAATGTTGTCGAACATTTTTTTCTTTTCTATTAAAAATTCCCGTTTTTAAGAGGGTATTTTTACAAATAAAAATTGGAAAATTTTTATGGTGGTTGTCCAAATTCGGTCCTTGGATTTTGGGTTTTATTTTTAGGAATTCTCTACATTAACTTGATTATTGGAGGTTAAATAGAATTTTAAATTTGATTTTAATATAATTTAAATTTCTTGAATTTTCATTTCTGCATTATAAGATTCTGCATTCAATTTCTTTCAGTTTTATAAAAGATAAAAAAAGAAAAATATAGAATTTACATAATGCTTTCGCATTTCAGATTCCACCTGTTACCAGAGCTACATTTCTCTTCCAAAAAGACTGCCTTTGGCAATGGCTAAGTAATGGAAGTGAATCAAACGAGTGGTACAGAGCTTCTCAAATCGGTTTATATTTTTATATGATTTTCAATCAAAAACTTAGAAAATCTAGGACTAAATTTCAAATTATAGCACACGATATTTTATGGAATTTAAAAAATTCCAAACATATCAGGAAGTTTTAAACACTTCCAGAGCTTTTCAAGAGTTTGAAACGATTTCAAGAGATTTCAAAAATTTTTTTATGGATTTCTAGAAGTTCTAAAATCTTTCGAGTGAATTTCGAAAAATAAAATAAAATTTGAATTTCGAAACAATTCAAGATTGTTTAGAGTACTTTAAAGATTTCAGAATATTTCTGGGGATTTTAAGAAATTCGAAAGTGTTTCAAAAGATTTAAATAATTTGAAGGGTTTTCTATGAATTTTCCGGATTTATAAAGATTTTAAGATATATCTGGGTTACTTGGGAAAATGAATTAAATTACATTCGAAAGGTTTCCTACCCTATCGAAAAATCTGAGATCGGATACTGCACCGGAAACGATGTAGGAAATTACATAGGAATTTGGGATCGGAGCCGACGCGATTCCGGCGTCATTTCCGGCTTCGTTTCTTGCATCGTTTCCGGCTCCGTTTCTTGCGTCATTTCCCACTTCGTTTCCGGCGTCGTTTCCGTCTGCAGTTCCGGTGTGAAATTAAAAAAAAATATGTACCTATAAATATGATGGTTAAATCCCACTGGTTAAAAAATATATTTCTTTGACCTAAACAGTGCGCGAGTGTAATAAAATAGTTTGTACTTCAATTTTAATACATATTTAATATACTTAAATGACAACTGCAGTTTTTCAACTTAAATTATAATTAACATTGTTATTATCATACATATTTAATTCAAATAAATCAGATAATTTAAAATCTTTATGAACCTGAAACAGAAAAATTCTATGAAAAATCCACTTCCAGCAGGAATCGAAAACGTGTTCGTCGAGGGTGAAGTCCACAGAGATGAGCACGACGCACAGTGGAAGGAAATGCACTTTTTTCGTTCAAAAATGTCCAGATCCTTCAATTCTGGTCCGATTTTTAATTAAAAAAAAAATTAAAGTTCATTAAATTCTGAAGAGCTTGACGCTCTGAACTTTTGTCTGTTCCACTTTTTTATTAATAATTTTTTCACTCAAAGTATGGAAAAACTGAAATTTTTTACATAAAATTTTTTTACACTTTAATAACTGATTAGGTAATCTTTATATCGTCTGAAATGAATGTTTAGAGACTCATAGAATACAAGTAATTTGCTCATTAGTCCATTTATTTATTATAAACAAATTTTATGAACAAATTAGCAAATAGTCTTAATATCGGTAAAAAAAAATGTTCTGTTTACCAAAAGTGCTTATTATTAATGTAGAAATGATATATAATTACAAATATAATTTAAAAGTTTATAATAACCATTGTTATAAACAATTCTTATGGTAAAATATTAAAATTTCAGATTTTTTCAAATCATAATTTCATTCAATCGCCAGAACGAATTAAGGTATTTCTTAAAATAATAAATATTTAATAATATTTAATCACACATAACAATTAAAATATTTAAACAAATTAGATAAAATTTGTTTATATAAATTGTTTATAAATATTTAAGTTGTTATACTTTACTAGATATTATAAACGATACATTTTTCAGGAATATCAGTAGCCATTCTAGCGATTAAATAAAATTAAAATTTGATAAAACCTTAAATTTGAATATTTTATCACGAGAATTATTTATAACAATTGTTATTTTTAACTTTTCTAATATTTTTGTGACTAGCAGTGATTCATCCCATAGCTTAAAACATTTCCAGTGCAAAAACAACAAAATTTCTATGCGAAAGGGCCAACATTTCGAATTTGTTTATCTAATTTGTTTATAAAAATTTTAATTTTTATATTTTTAAAAATATTATTGAATATTTATTATTTTAAGAAATACCTCAAGTCGCTCTGGCGATTGAAAGATATTATAATTTGAAAAAATCTGAAATTTTAATATTTTGCCATAAGAATTGTTTATAACAATGGTTATTCTAAACTTTTGAATTATTTTTGTAATTATATATCATTCCTACATCAATATGAAGCACTTTTAGCAAACATAATATTTTTTTACCGATAATAAGACTATTTGCTAATTTGTTCATAAAATTTGTTTATAACAAATAAATGGACTAATGAGCAAATTATTTATATTCTATGAGTACCTAAACATTCATTGAAGACAATATAAAGTTTACCTAATCCGTTATTAAAGCTTAAACAATTTTATGTAAAAAATTTCAGTTTTTCCTAACTTTGAGTGAAAAAATTATTAATAAAAAAGTAGAAGAGACAAAAGTTCAGAGCGTCAAGATCTTCAGAATTTAATGAACTTTAATTTAGAAAAAATTAGAAATTGGACCCAAATTCCATGCACAAAATTTCATGCATTTCAATGCACCAAAAGTGCATTTCCTACCACTGTGCGCCAGGTCTACACATGTATGAGCGTAAGTCGCGAGATCTGACAGACGCGCGCCCTAAGCGCGCCCAAACTTGCGAGCATCTACATCTTGACTTCACGTGAGCTGATTCACAATTTTAAATGAATGCATGGAAAAATAGAGTACTATAAAAAATAATTCACTTTAATGTTTACTTTTTATTTCTCTAAATTTAAAAAGCCAAAGAAAAGTTTGAAATTTAAGAAAAAACCACAACTTCCTAACTTTGCTCTAAGAAAATATAGTCATAAACGATAATAAAAAGATTAAACAAATACTTTGTTAACTTGCATTAAGTATTACCTCGCCTTAACTGGAAACTGAACAAAAAGATAGAAATCTTAGAAAATATCTCAACTGTCCAGCATTATTCTAAAATAAGATAGTTATAAACAATTATATATTGTTTTAAAATTTGGTCTGTCTAACTTTGATAAATTATTATCTCACTGTAAGTGAAAAGTTGAAGAAAGGTTAGAAATTTAAGAAAAATCTACAACTTTTTAAGATTATTTTAAGAGAATATTGTTATAATAATATATTAATACAATAATATTGTTAATGTCAGTCTATTTTAAATTCCCTAAAGAGAAAAAAAATTCATTTTGTACAAATTTATTTCGAACTCGCTTGAATTTATTTTGAACTCGTATAGACCCCCAATTCATTCCCTCATGCATAAAATAGTACATTGTATATCGAAGGCG
>JAWWLR010000034.1:110193578-110206606 GCA_035041075.1 Acraspis erinacei
ATCCCCAATGTGCGGCGGTCCTTGGGGGTGCTTAACCCACGCATGTCCACATTTTTTTCTGTGCATGAAGAACTAGATAAAAATGTTATAAAAAGTTAACAACTATATTGGCAGCTACTTTAAAAATTACCACCACATTCACAACTCATCATGTACCAACAAACGACTGTGTTTCAACAATAAAATGAAATCGTCTATTTCTTGTTGCAGAACCAAATTCGCAGTTCGTGCATTTGCCTGATGGCGAACCTCTTTCTCGTGCTTCTAGTAGCAGCTCTGGTAATTTTGTTGAAATAAATTCTCCAGAAAGAACTCTTCCTCTTGACAGGCCTAGTTCTTCTTCCCGATCTTCTCTTTCTGATATGCATCATCTTCGTGAGAGATCCAGGTCTCCTCCTGTTAATAATCCCTTCTCTTTCATACTTGGATTTAAATTTGAAGAACTTAGATTCATTCGACTTGTTCCCAACAGGAATCAAAACCGAACGTTCGAACTTCAAACATACACTTTTCCTCCCGATAAACCACTTCGAATAAGAACAAAATTCTTTCGCCTTCAGCCTATTTCAACCGAAGAAAAAATTGTACTATCAACTTCCAATGGGGACGTGTTCGCAATCCTGGACAAATTAAATAGGCAAACAATTCTTCGTGCAATATATAAACCTTTGATCGAGTTTGGATATGAGAATACCGGAAAACGGGCGAAAATAAACATGAGCAACGGCGAAATTGAAGAAATGACCGCAGAAGAAATCGCGGAATGTCCATCAAGCAACAATAACCCAATTATGAAGAATTTTAGAGTATTTCGTATTTGAAACACAATTATTTCAAACCGTTATTCGATTTTAAACCCTATTAAATTAAACGTTCGTACTATACAAGTATTTTTCATTTCTTCATTATTTATCTTCCTTTTTTATGCTACCAGCATCCATCATGTAAATCCTTTTGTTACCAAAGAATGCGTTTTTATACAAAATATAGCATTCTTTTTGGTAGAGATATAATTATTCAGAAACAGACATTTCTCTTGTAATTTTGTTCATTTCTAAAATTCGAGAAACATTACTTCCTTATAATTAAAAATAATTTATGTAAACAAAAATGTATATTATGAGATCGCGGTAAATAACAAAAGTATGGTTGCATGAGGCATAGTTTGCGCATGAATTAATAGTTTTCATCAAAGGCTTTCCATATATTAAGGCACCCTTGATGTTATTTAAACTATTTAGGAATTTTACCTAATAATTTATAAAAATAATCTCTATCCTTTTTTGAACACACTGATTTGAAGTCAATTTGTTCAATGTTTGTCGGAAACTAAAAAAAAAAATAAAAATTTTAAAACGAAGTTACTCAAATAATAGATGTGTTTCATCAGCATTACGCTATGAAAAATTTACTTTATAAATCTTTGAAAATATTTTAAATAGAGTATTTTAGGTATTTATTTCATACCTGGCTTTTAGGATTTGTTTTCTATGAATCTGTGTTCTCTGTTCCTTTTTAAATTTTAGGGTGTAATGAGACACTTGCCGCAGTATGCCTTTTGTCCTTAGATCCGAATGTCGTCTTTTAAAATCAATGGATATATTCAGAATAATACAATTTTACTTTTGTCCAATGTTCTTAACAATAATTTTTTTAAAAAGATTTAAGAATATTTTAATTACACCAGGAGCAATTTTTAATAAATTTTAATACATTTTGAAATTGAAGCTTTCTTGATTTTGTTTTCCTCAGATATTTCAAACCGATACACAGTTAGAAAAACTCTAAAGATTGTGGTTTTAAAATTTTAATAGAAGTAAAATTGTTTTTACATGTGCAATCTTTTCTTAGCAATATTCAAGATAAACTAATCTTAATACTTTCTTAATAACTAATTTCAAATTAAATTTAAAATGGCATTCAATATTAGCATAATATACAAATATTTCCTATTAGCCTCTTATTAAAATTTCCCTGGATCTGAAGAGGAAATAGATTGGATCCATGCCTCTAATGAGCCATTTTAGAATGATATATTAAAAAATAATTATTTTAACTTCTTGAGCATTTGTTTTTAAAAACGGTTTTTCAATGAAAATATTTCTTTTGCAGCCTTTATGTTGATTTTTGTTGGACAATTTGACTGCTTTAAGTGTCGTTCTCTAACGTTAGGTTCTCTTACCGTTCTCAAAAATTCGATTCTTGTTCAACCACCAAAAATTTTGACACTATAATTAATAAAACACCTTTTAATCTTTTGAATTTTGTTTGTGAATAAACTTTTTTTCTCTTTTAATGCCATACCATAAAAGATCAAATATTAATTCTGGAAAGCATAATTAAATAAGTTTTGCCAGAACTTCTTTTCATTCGTCTTCTGAATTAAGGAAAAGGTTACTTGAATCAAAGAAATGTGATACTGAATTCCTTTATTCAAATATAGCGCGCGATAAAAAAAGTCAAAAAAGAAAACCGTTGTTTTTTGAAGGCACTAAAAGATTAGCATAATAAGTTTTTTAATTTTTCCGCAAAATTAAAAATTTTAATTTTGGTTGCACCAAAAAATAATGAAAAAGCAAAAATTTAATTTTTCTATGAAACTATGCAAGATGCGACAAAAGATGAATGAATGAAAATTGCGCAAGCAGAAAAGATCTACAAATGTTTTTTATTCACTTTTTGATAGGACGGGTAATTTTTGCTTTATGCGTAGAAAACACAATTAAGCATAGAAAAATTCAATTTTTAGGCAAACGACACAAGCTATGAAAATATTAAGAGGCAAAATTTGTTAATCCAAAAAATATCTGCAAATTTGTTATTAATCATTCTTTGATAAAATGCATAGTATTTGTTTTAATCTTGACAAATAGCATTGATATTTAAAAAAATCAAATCTTTGGAATAATGATGCAAGGTGCGAAAACACAAAAATGACAAAAAATTGTAAATTCAAAAAAGATTAAAATTTTTTCAATAGAATTTTGTCATAGGAATAAATTTAAAATGAAAAAAAACTTTTGGTAAAAACCATTGAATATATACAAAACAAATTTATTTAAAAACAGCACGATTGAAGTGATGAGAATCACTTTGTTAAAGCCGAAGGAGCTTTACCAAAAGAGAATTCACAATGACCAACTTACAGTTGTAGATTTGTTGATCTTTAATTTTAAAATGTCTGCGCACAAATGCGGCGGAAATATAAAGCCCGAGTGCGTGGCGCGGTGGCGCGAGTTGAACAGTATCCAGCGTGAAGCGCGAGAACCAACAGTTGCGCGCTGAGAATGAGCGCTCAATGGGGGCAGATTTTTATAATATATGTAGATGTTACAAAATATAATCTCTGGATGTTGAATTTTTCTTAACTTCAGAATTCAAATCATAACATCTCAGATATTAAGATTTTCCGAGTAGAACAGCGGTAAATCACACCAATGACCACGTCTCCGTCGTTACAAAATCACAACGACACACAATGCTCCCAAGAACCGAAAAAACTGCCAAAAATTAAGTCGTGAGTTAAAATGGCGAAAGTCATTTATACATGTGTTTTTTGGGTCAAAGAATTCAAATCTGGTATTAAAATTTAACAAAAAATGGCTGACACAAAATGGCGGCAGAATTTCTATAATGTAATATATTAATTAATACAATAAGTGTCCTATCATAGTAAAATTTGATATAAATTGATTTTTTGGGTCAAGAAATTCAAAGCTGGTATCAAAACTTCCAAACACAATATGGCTGACAAAATTTCCGATATATCAGGAGGACAATTGAAGATGATTCACCCTGGTAGGGTGAAAAATTGTATGCACAGGTTTTTATGATTTAGGGACTTAAGTGAATGATCAAAATAACTCCAAAACATGAATTTAATTAAGTAAAATTGTGTTGTAAATTTGAAAAACAAGTTACAGTTATTAAGAATTTTATAATTCATTCCATTTAATCACTCGCAGGAAGTAAAAGGTGTAAATATAATAATTTTTGAATTTAAATAATTTTTTAATATAAATGTTCCAAATTACTATAGAGGCACAGATGCGACACGCAAATGAGCGCGCACATATGCACGTACGCACGCAAACGCAGACACACACACGCACACAGCATGAACTTAGTGAACACAATAACGATCGATTACATAATGCGTTGAAATTGGTAGGATGTGGTAGTTTTTTTGTAGCACTACAGTTACGCGAATTTTCATGTCATGTGGTGAAAATGACATGATGTTCGTGAAAATATATGTAACTCATTTTAAAAATACCAAAAAGCGTTCTGAACTTACGTGAGGAGTCCCCTGCTATGTTGTATGAAGCCTATTTCCACTCGAAATCACTTTTCTTAACAAGTAGCACTTGTTCAAATCTACCCTCGAAAAAAATAGAAAACACAGCTGTTTAATGAACGACGACTTTGCGTTCAACTGCTAGATAGGTAACCCGATAGTTGGTGCTGTCTTTTCCGCATCAGTATACGCGAGGGCCTTCTGGTTGAAACGAACATAAACTAAGATTCGAAATCGATTTTTTTATTTTTGGTAAGCTTTTTGGGAGTTTGAGACCACTCTGCGACAGGCCAGGGAAACCCGGTTAAGGTCCTGGTATATCTCCTAGAAGTTGCCATTTTTCGGTAAGAGTATGGTGCTTCCTATCTAACACAAGGCACTGTGAAACGGGCGTTTCCGACTTTAAATATGAGGAAAATATGTGGGCTAAATCTTCGTGCGTAGAAGTAAAATTTTTCACCAGAAATTCGTGATACCATATGGTCCGGCAGCGAAAAAGTTCTTCGTACACCTACGTGCTTTTTCCACGTCTTCGCCAGTGATTCATCGACATAATTACTCAGATATTATGAGCGTCAGGTATCACCCATACTTTGGCTCCAATATGCTGCTTGATTCTCAGCAGCTTAGACTTTTTCAGTTTGTCATTTAGGATCCTCAGTTCTTGGGCAAACTTTCGAACCCTTTAAGTTAATGCAAGCTTTTTCTCATCTTTGGATCCATCTTCGGTTTTTGTCTGCGTACTTGGCCTGAGAACGCTATCATCTTTCAAAAGTTGTCTGTTTGTAGTGGTTGATCTTAATGTCTCTTCCTCATCTTCGTCGGCAGATTGTTCAAGAAGCGATTGGGGAAGCGCTTCGCGTACATCTCGAGTTTGCAAGAAGTAGGAACGTAATTTTCTCAATAACTAACTTGAAGCGTGTTCAAGCTCTGGGTGTTTCTGTCACCACAAAGTGTGCATACGCGCGGTACAGCCACCGTGAGCAGGGAGAATGATGGCATCTTAACAGAATATGAAGTCATCCTTTGGTTTCTTTTTCCAAGAATGTAGGCGTTTCGCCGATTCGTCTTCGTGTTTTTATCTGAATTATATCCAGAACCCCGAACTCTTGGGTGATCGGAATTGCTTGCCGACCAATTGTCGGATGCTCTGCGCTATGGATCATTTCGAACCACATCCACAACTTTTTGGTGGTTTGGTGGCTTCATTACTGTTGACACAAGGATTTATAGAAAGGGTTTGTCTGGTTTAATAGAGCCGTGTATGCAGGGATAAGGCTGCATACTCTGTATGGTCGCTGTGTATCCCAAAGTCGCCGTTTAAAACACCTCGCCCAGGTTCCAATGAGCTTTTCGCAATGGTTTAAAAGCCTTCGCTTAGTAGTCATTCTCTCGTGACCATCCCTGGATGATTTTCTGCGATTGCTGGTTAATTATTGTAACTATATTCAGCAGAAGCCCTTGGTAGAATGACCCCCTATCTGCAACCCGAGGACGCTGCCCATAGTTAATAGTCCATATTATATCCATTTGCTTATTTTTTATTATCGGTAATGTGAAATATAATGGCGAAATAATTTCGACGGCAAATTTGTTTGAAAATATTATTTGATAAGACGCATATTGTATTTAAAAAAGTTAAAAAGTAAAATCCTTAAAATAAGTAAAGAAATGGCTGTTCTTGAATATTCAGGCCAACTAAAATAGAATCATGACAAAGAATAATATTTTTACTTTACTTGGAAATATATGAATAAGCCTTCCCGTTAAGACATACAGAAATTTATTACACACACACAGTCTTCTACCGACCTAAAGAAATTTGTCAACGAACATTGAAACTAAATAATGTTAGCTTTTATAACTCAATTTTTTTTCCCTTTTAAGTGATAAAATTACAACTACAAATAAAATTATTTGAAGTGAACACTTTTTAAACTGAAAAGCTTATAATTAGAGCTCAAAATATTTTTTATTGGAACAATTTTAGAGCTAATTCCATTAAGAAGCAAAAGTTTATGCATTAATCTTCAATAACTTAAACAGTTCAAATATTTCTGGTTTAAAAATTATCAACATTATCCGTTTTTAATTTAAAAAAATTTTAAACCTTTTTCAATTTTTCATTTTTTAAATCTTTAAAACAGCACCTTGAGGTTTTTTAAATTAAACAGGCGCGCTTAAGAATTAACGCTTAGAATGAAAAACTTTTTAAACACAAATTTCTAGTATTGCGCAATGTAAACTGAATGATTTTATTATTTAATAAGTTAGCAATTCAAATTTTTAAAAATTTTACTAGAACTTATTTTAATTTGCAGTATATCTTGCAATGTGAAATTTGTGATATTCTAAGTATTTTTCTCGATTTTCCTTCTAAAAATTCTTTAAATTCCAGTTCAAAAACAAATTCGCTCTCAATTCCTAGTTTTTCATGGTCGCTGAAAACATCCGGCCATTTTCCAATTCGCCGTCCAGCGGCTGTCCGCAAAGGGAACTAAAAGCGAAAAAATGCAGTTTTCATGGGTTTACAGTGTAATTTCAAAAGGCAGACACGCAAATGTCGAAAAATTCTTCTTCATACCCGATATACTATGAAATTCTTTGTAATTGGATGATTATTACTTGATGGACATTCCGCGATTTCTTCTGGGCTCATTTCTTCAACCACACCACTGACCATATTTATTTTCGCCCGTTTTCCACCTCTGAAATAAGAAGGGACGGTAATAGGTTTATATATTGCACGAAAAATTGTTTGTCTCCTTAATTTGTCCACTATTGCAAAGACATCCCCATTGGACGTTGATAAGACAATTTGTTCTTCGGTTGGAATGGGCTTAAGGTCACAATTTCTTGTTCTCAATCGAATTGGTTTATCAGGAGGGAAAGAGTATCTTCGAAGTTCGAATCTCCGGGTCTGATTCTTGTCGGGAATAAGTCGAATAAATTCAAGTTCTTCAAGTTTAAATCCAAGTATTACGGAAAAGGGATGATTAGCAGAAGGAGACCTGGATCTCTCACGATGAGCAGGCTCGGCAGCAGCAGGAGCCCTGGGGGAAGAAGCAGGCCTGTCAACAGGAAGCGTTCTTTCTGGTAAACGTCTTTCAAAAGAATTATAAGGTCTCCTACGAGAAACAACAGTAATAGGTTCGCGATCAGGCAAAAGTTCGATCTGTGAACTTAGTTCTGCAACAAGAAATAGAATAATTCTAGTTGGTATTATCCCAGCTATGCATGTGGACTTTCAAGTTAAAAGTCGGATGGCAATAATTCAGACGTGCACAATTTGGACGGTGCAAAGTTATTGTTTTAATCGCAAGAAACAACTTTTGAAACAAATAAAAATGTTTGAAAAAAGACAAAAGATAATACAAAAATTTTTCACAAAGAAGAAGATCAACAAACAGTTGAAGATGGCTTGACCTTTTATTTTATAAAGGTCTATGCAAAAATGTGGAGAAAAGAATAAAACCGAGTGCGAAAATCAACAGAGGCGCCCGTATGGTGCGCTTGAACTTGCGAGTTGCAATAACAAATTTTTAGACATGAATTATTGAGGCGAAATTTCTATAGAAAACTGGGGCTACCTTCATTATTTGCATGTTCCTGAGGCACACCCACAAGTTGCAGAAAGTTTCTTGTTCTCGGAGTCGTATTTTGTGATATTTCTGTAAAAAGAAAACACAATTTATGAATTTTTAAGCTTTAAAATTGATTCAAAATAAAAAAAGCGTAATTCCGTCATTCTATTTTAGTTCGACTAAGTTGGTTGAGGCAAATTAGGAACTTTCCTTCAATTATACTAAAATATAATCTACATGCATTAAATGCACTCCACACATCACGGAGTTAAAACAAAATTCTTTTATACTATGTAAAACTTTATTTAATTGAGTCATCTATTGTGGGGTTTTAATGGGTTTTAATGCAAATGAAGTTAATTTCGTTTTTGTAAGAGTACACGCGTGGGCATTATAAATGTTCTTTAATTTAGAGGAGTCTTCAAGAAAAAATGTAGAACTCCAAATACAGTCAAATTCGGACATAGTGCAGCCGGATATAGCCCTTTAGAGAATTGACTCCGGCCAGCGGGTATGAGTGAGTGGTGCTTTGAAGGGGAGGGGGCGGTGTCTACTGTGGCTTTAAAAAACAGGAGCTTTGCGGTAAGGAACTGTACCCTAAGGGCCTATCTGTGTATCTTCGTCATGATGTCGCGGCTTTTGACTCGAAGCGGAACACACACATACACAGCAAATAAGCACGAGTGCGAGCTCGCGTCGACCAGCAGTGGGGCTCCAGTGCTTGAAGCCAGTTGAAACCGACAAGACTGATTCACTGATCGTATTATTTTGTGTTATTGAATGAGCCTCTGTTTTACATTGACCGCAGCACCACCTGATAGTAAAATATATATCTCGAAGTTTTACATGAATTATTTATTAAGAGATTACCTGTTCACATTAAGTTTAAATTCAAATTTCTTTTAAATTGTTCGCGTTGTTGTAGCTTCCCAATAGGGTCTAAGATTCGATGCAGGAGTCATGATGAAGTCATTGAAACACAATCGGATCATCCATGTCTAACGCACATGGCAGAAAGAGATATCAGATTGACTTCAAGCATTGGAGTCCAATTATAGTGTTTTGTTATTTCCAACTATAAAGTGCTAACGTGAGAATTCTAAAAACTGTGGTCTTTGTGGAAAGTTAACCTAACATTTATGAAATTAAGTGACTTTCTGCTAAATAACTTCATCGCGTATCTGGTTATGAAACAGGATAATGCGCAATGTATTAGCCACTATGCAAAAGTGTGTGCTTCCTACTTGAAGCGTTTTGCGAGGTGTTTTGGTGAAAGAATGGTGTGCTTTTTGATGGTGCTTTCTTCCGTTAAATATTTAGTTTACCCTTGTATCCGTATTATAAAAACCAATTTTCCAAGATATTTTTACCACGCAGTTAAATCCACCGGAAACGGTTCATACACCTTTGACTGTTTGCGTCCGAAATAAACCTATGTCCGAAAAATTAGTTCCAAGATCAGCATTAAAACCGGAATTATCTCTGATTTTGACTTTACTTAGTATTTATACATTTTCTAAATTTAAAGTCTCCTTATTTGAAATTATTCAGTTTGACTCCATCTGTGTTCATCTAAGATAGTTAAATTTCGCCAATGACCCGTGATATAAAATCGCGACCAATGTAATTTTTTAATATAATAACGCGATTTTGTAACACTCTCTACTTTATTGAAACAATGATAAACGCAGTATTGTGAAATATGTAACTGGCTACATCACCTTCACCACACTTACGTAGTTACAACTGTTTACTTCAACATTTAAAAGGAAAACTTAATTAAACATCTTATCTTTTGTAATAATCATAAAATTCAATAATAAAAACAGCACGGAAATCGAAACTTTAAAACTGAGGACAAATGGTATTACGTACAATTAAAAATTCGGCAAATGGTAATTTCGAACATTAAGAGTAATATATGCTAACTCAGAAAAATATAAATTTATTGAACTGATAATTCGGGAAAAGCAACATTTCCAGGGCAAACATTTCATTTACAAAAATCCTCGTCTCATCGAAGGGACAAGTTAAGAATCGCCTCATAACGACAGAGAATTTCCATTCTCTGTCCTTGTCTAGTACTTCTCCTCAAGAACTTGGGAAATTTTTGAACGCTTTGGCGGTTAACCCTGAGAACTCTTTCTCTAAAGCCTGTTTAGGTGTGCCCCTCGTGTTAGATTCAGAAATGAATTACTTGTTTTACAAAGATCTTAAATTATTATAAGCAGACTGGAGTCTACTCCCCTATCTGTTTAAGAAAGTAATTAATCTTGAATATCAAGCCCCGAAAATTATAAAAGGAAACTTTATTAAAAAAATATAATTTTTTCAAGCTATCGATCAGATTTGATTAGTTGCCACTTTATTAGACCACTAATAAGAGATTTGAAAGAGTATCGAAGAATAGAAATGAAGTTTAGCACAGGGATTCGGACCACCATCATTGAACTGATGGCGCCGATATTCTGTTCAGCATGGGCACAATCTCGGTGGTGGTTTGCTCCTTCTTAGGTGCATAAAATGAATCTTATTTTCAATTAATTAAGAACTAACAACAACGAAACCATTTTTCGAAAAACCCCTCTACGATGCATTGTATTTAGCCCTTTAGATTATGTAGTTAAAATATTACATCAACCAATTTATAATTGTAGGAGAATGGTTGTCATTTGTAATACATGGACTGAAAAAAGCCCTAGAAGCACCTCTAAGACCAATAGTACTACAATATATTTACATTTATTTTTTTCTTACCAATAGAATTAAGGACAACGATGAACGTGATGACCACATTAGAAAGGATCCACATTATTTCAAAATAAGGGAAAACTAGTCGGCGTCGAATTTCCAGAACGATGTAACTAATGGATGTTCTGGTTTGTCCGATATATATATATAATATTCTGAGATTTTTGTATTTTTCCCCCTCCTGAGCATAGATTGCAAACGATTCAGATTTGGGGTTTAGCGGCATCATCACTGTTCTTTTTCATTGCATAATTTATTCATACAGATAATACCTCGAGACTGTTTTGCCTTGAGAAAATCCGGTGATTTATAGTTAAAGTTAATTTAGACTTCTATCAGCGACATTAAGTTACTAAATTGGAACTAATATAGCCACATGAAAAGACGTCTGCTTGGATTAAAATCTCTATTTAAGTATTACTCTTTAAGCAAGAATTTTACGTAATTAAAATAGGTTCCGTGCAAAAAAAATTAAATAATTTTTACTGTAAAGAAACTAATTTTTTCAAAGTCTCTATTTTTCGATTTCATTCTAACATTTTCACATTTTGAAGATCCAAATACAGTTAGCCAATAAGTACATTGAAATCAAATTTCGCGTTCCTTCCCTGGTTGCTTGAAGAAATGCAGCAACTCAAGGTCATTTTGATATTTAAAATATTACTTGTTTATTTTTTAATTTCATCTGAAAACAATATTGAAACCATATTTTACTTCACCAATGCAAAAGTATGTAATTTATGAAGTACCCCAATCCGTCCAAATTCCTAGTTTAGATAAAACCTATTTCCTTAAAAATATTAATGTTAATTTAATTAAATAAAATCGAGAAACTAAACCATAGTAAAAAATTACTAATATCAATTAGTTAAAATATATGCTATAATTAATTATTGAAAAACTAGTCTTGAATAATTCAAAGAGAAGTTTAGAAATATAAAAAGTGTCGAATTAAATAGTTTCATAAAAGAACGCGATTGCGTAATACTTTTAAAATATTGAAACAATGATACTGAAGGCATTATTTTTAATCTTGTAATTAGGTCACGCTAATACCGCCAATTTTAACACATCAGCTAGTTATTTCTTCTAAGAGGAAATATCATAATTAAGTACACACTTAATCCCTTTTATATAACTTTAGCAAGAAATTCGATAAAGAATGATAAGGCGCAACAGCCAACAATAAACTAATTTCTAAATTAAAAAAAAGTCTCTAAAAAAGTTTTAACTGAATTGTTTATAAAATTGTCTAACACATAAAAATTCGATTTAAAAGGAGTCATAAAGAAACTTTTAAAAAATGCACCTTGTGCTCTATAGAGATATGAGTAGCATGCCTTAAAAGTTATATGATTATAACTACCCAGATCATAATTTTTATGAATAATTGTATGCAAATTTATGAATCAATTTGACATGTCTTTGAGACTTTCTGCAAGCTCGATATGTTCCGGAAACTATAGTTTAAAGAATAAATAGATTAATCACAGAAATATTGACAAAATAAGATATTCCCAAACAGTTATATTTGCATGGAAAAAAATGGATAGTCAAAGTTATTCTTTTAAAATTTAGAGAGCCAGACCATTCTTCTAGATGGTCTAAAGTGCCATCTAGAATTTGTTTCACATAGTTAGAGATTCTCATTTTACGACCAGTCTGACTATTATAAGATGGTCAGACTCACTATCAGGAATAACCATGGTATACTTTCCGTATGGTTAATATGATCATCTTGTTTTCACTCATTTCGACCATCTACGGAAGAGCAAATGACATGAATGATAATGATTTTTTTTTAAATTCTACAGTTTTTAAATATTTCGGAAAGACTTCAATTATTTCCCAATTATATACAAGGTTTTAAATATTACGAAAAGATTTAGAATAGAATTAAAATATTTTACAAAGATATCAATGATTTCCCGAGGATTTCAATAATTTAAAAAAGAAGACACGAACATTTGAAAAATATTTCAAATATTTCGCAAAGATTTCACAAATATTTCAATAATTTCACAAATAATTCAAAAACATTTCAAGGATTTCCAGATTTCAGAAAAAACTCAATGATTTCCCTAAGATTTAGAATATTTCTCAAAAGTTTAAAGAATTTCCATAATATACCAAGTAATTAAAAAATATTTCCGAAACATTAAAAAGATTTCGCAAAGATTTCAAACATTTCGCAAAGATATTTCACACATATTTCGGATCGCTTAAAAAATTTCACAAAGGGAAAAATGATTTTCCAAAAGGGTTCCATAATTTCGCAACTGTTTCAGAAATATTTCAAAGGTTTTCAAAGATTTCAAATACACCAGAACCGCGGTTATATCCGCTGTGCGAGAACGTAAACATTCACTTATATCCTCCCGGAAGGGGATCCCACC
>JAWWLR010000034.1:110215872-110226544 GCA_035041075.1 Acraspis erinacei
AAAAACGATAAAGCACACGCAATATTAGCCAAGTAACTTGTTTAACAATAAAAAACACAAAAATCAGGAAGCGTTTTCCAAGCGTCTTACTATTTGCAACGTTACCGACGTTACCGATGTTACAGCGTCGTTCGTAAATTACTGCACGCTATTAGTTTTTTTTTACGTCTCAATCATTAGTGCGTCATTTCATTTATGGATGACATCTAAAGGATTAGAATAGATTTCATAAGATTTTCAAAAGGGCATTTGATTTCAAATATTGCAAGCTATTTCAAATTATTTGAAAAGGTTCTCAAGCTTTCAAAGTATTGATATGTAATTCAAGGAATTAAACAAATATTCCATTAATTTTTTCAAGACTTAAAAGATTTAACAGAATTTGCAGACCTGAACGAGTTTTAAAGTATTCTGACGTAATTTTATTTTCTCGAAATTTTGAAATATCCCCAAAATATAAAATGCCTGGAAACTGTTAAATATTTTTTTGTGGGATTCGAAATTTTTTATATTTACTGTTTCTATATATTTGATAATTTCGCTGTTTAAAACACCGGGAATAAAAATTTTCGATAGTTTTGTTTTATTTCGAAAATTTAGATTTTAAGAAGCTGCACGCTGCAAGCTTGAGCGCGTTTGTGGCACACACTGTTGGTTCCTTCTTTGTATTTCCCACACATTTGTGCGCATGCCTTTTGAAATTGAAGGACAATGCATCGTCAACTGTAATTTGGTGATTGTGAATGCTCTTCTGTTAAAACTCAATTAGCTCTAACGGATACGTTGTCACAGATCTCATGCTTCGCTTCCGATTTTGTAAAAAATGCGATCTTTTCTGCACTATGTAACGCTATTACATCAAATTTATATTAAATTAAAATCTGTAAATTGGCCTGGTATTATAGACTACCTTGTCGAATAAATTTGTTATTAAAAATTTTATTGAAACTAGAGTAGGAGCACCAATTCTTGGCACCCTTCTCTTATTTCGTCGATATTAAATTTTTGTATCATGTTTTGTCTCAATTAATCGAATTCTACTATCATTTTTACACAGAATGCATATTTTTATTATTCAGTGAAATAAAAGAAATTCACTGAAATTTTGTACATGCCAATAATGGGGCTAAGGTGCCAAGAATTGGTGCTCTTACCCTAGTCTCATTTTTCCGTAAATTGAATTTCCTTATTTTGAATGTTATTTGTACGATTTTAAATATAAATACGCATCGTAGCATAATGTGGTTCAAACCACATTTGTACGTATAATTTAGGCGAAAGGAGGTTGCTGATTAACATTTTATTATGGTTTGTGCCCTTTTTCCAAAAGAGAATTATTTTTATTTTCAATATACTTTCATAACAAGAGTTTATGTCAAATTTGTAAATATTTGTTGGTACAACAACTTTTGTTCTTCAATTTCTCTTATCCATTGTCTCGTTTTTTCAAAATTTAAATTTTTGTTTTAAGGACACTTTTTAATATTAAAAAAAACGTCGCGTACTATTAAAAAATTATCGATCACAGATTTGAATGAGTGTTTACTCTTTTTTGTAATGGCAAGTTTTGTCTATTCATCTTTTAATAGCTTATATCCTTTTTCCCAAAATTTAATTTGTTTAAATTTCTATTGATGGTTTCTATGATTAAAACAACTAATGATTAAAAAATTGTTTTGGAACCTTGTATCGTTTGTCCAAATATTTAATTTATTTATTCCTAATGTTGTTTTTTACGAATAAAACCAAAACTGCGTATCCTATAAAAAAGTGATTAATAACAAATCTGTAGAATCTTGATCGGATCTTGTAAAGATTGACCGAGAAATGGAATTTTTTATTTTTTATTGTTTTTAATGCGATAAAAATTTGTATTTTTGATTTTTTTTTAATGCAAAAACTTTTTATGATAATCTTGTACGGCTATCAAAAAGCAACGGTTGTTTTCTCTTGACTTTTTCCCTATCTTTCGTTGCTTGTCTTAAAATCTTCATTTTCGTTTATTTTAAGAATTTTTGAAAATACTATAAAAACGGCAACTGCGACAACGACAAACAGACAATCATGCCTAAAATGTCATTTATTTACTATGCAATTCTATATTTAATATTTAAATAATAAAAATATGTTTTTATAATCTTCCTATTCCACAAATTAATTTTCAACTAATTATATTTGTTTAATAATTTATTCAATAGTGTTTCTATAATATTAAAATGCTAAGCTCAATTAAACTGTTTAAACCCAAAGATAAAATTGTACTTTGGCATTAAAAAAAAGTTAAAATAATTTTTTTCATCGATTGACAAACCGAAATTCGGACAAATTACTCCTGTATCGAGAGCTTAGCTTGTAGCAAAATTATTCGTATTTTGTGGAAATAATTGGCAAAAATAATTGAATTCTTCTTAACTCGTAATGGTCACATCGCGTCAAAATAACATTGTGGTCACACTGGGTTCAATAGACCCCACGCAGAAAATCTGTTGCCATTTTCCTTCTTTCTAAAGCATCGGCCTAAAACTTAAACTGGAATTTGCTTTACGACTTCCTATTTTTAATTCAATAATATTTTTCTCTTTTTTAAAAAAGAAATAATTTTGAAAGAGCACGAGCACTTTTCCTCTCGAGAAATTTGACTTTTTGCACAAAAATATTCATCAAAATTTCCATTCATATAGAGAAAAAAAACGTGCTGTGTTTTAATATCAAAATAGTATAGTATTAATAAAAGATAGTAATATTTTTCCACATTAGCGACGCACTGGGTCTGATGGACCCAACAAAAAAAACGAACGTACAAATCGATGTCTGCAGGCGCACTGACGCCACAATGACTTTCGAAAAGCCTGTAAAATTATTCGATTACCTTCAAGCAACAACAGAGGACACACCTAGTTGCATTCTAACCCGTCTCTGAGAAGGTACGTAAACGCAAAGTTAGCCTGGGCTCTACTGGACCCAGTGTGACCACTACTGTTTAATTTCTATCGGATTCTTGAAAAAATCACATTTTAACACAACAAAAATGGTTTAAATAAAGTTTTGTAGGTAAGTGAAATACAAATAATAATGAAGCATAAGATTCGTACTTTATTTTACAATATATGGATAATCAGTGCAGCTCAGATGTACTAAAATTAATAAGCCGTACATTTAAGACAACAGAGTTCCACATAATAAAGAGCTTTAACAAAAGCAGCATGGCCTTCCTAATCAATAAAAAAATTACAGGTCTTTTTTCGGCTCTAAAAAATTAAAGAATTCAAAGTGAAAATATTTTTAACTGGAAACTTTTAAAATTTAGCCTCAAAAAAATTAATAATTATTTACTTTTAAATAGCTTTGTGATGAATTGGGGATCACACACGAAATACTTTAAAACTCTTTGAAATTGTGTGATTGCTGCTTAATGGACATTCCGTGATTTCTTCTGGGGTCAATGCTTTCACCGCACAACTGTACATGTTTATCTTTGCCCGTTTTCCGCCCCGAAAAACAGGAGACTCGGTACTAGGTTTATATATTCCTCGAAAATTCAATTGTCTGTTTGTTCTTTCCAATATTGCGAAGATGTCACCATTGGATGTTGATAATACAATTTGCTCTTCAGTAGGCATGGGTTTAAGTCTCATATATTTTGCTCTTAATTGAATTTCTTTATTGGGAGGAAAAGCATATCTTTGTAGTTCAAATATTCGGTGCGGATTTTTGTAGGGAGTAAGTCTAATAGATCTAAGATCCTCAGGTCTAAATTCAAGCGCGAGAGAAACAGGTCGAGTAACAGAAGAAGACCTAGACATGGTATGAAGAGAAGCCTCGGAAAGTGGAGGAGACCTAGACCTAGCGTGAAGGTGCGGCTCGGCAGGTTGGGAAAAATTTGAGTGAGGAGGTGGGAAAAGAGGAAGAGTCCCTGCTGAAGAATGTCTTTCAGTGGAGTTTAAATGTCTGCAACGAGAAACACCAGGAATAGACTCGCCATTAGGCAAGCTCTCGAACTGTGAATTAATTTCTGAAACAAGAAATAGAGAATTACACTTTTCTTAAGCAAGCAATCGTATTTTGGTATACACTGAGTTGTGAATGTGGTTTTAATTTTTAATAGTAGTTATTCTATAAGAATCCCGGGACACCGTTAAATAGTCGATGCTGAGACCGGTAAATGGTACCATCGCTCACATAGTAGCTATCTTAATATCAGTCAGTAACTTACCATCAGGCGTTAAGTTACTATCAGTTAACAAGGTGACATCTGGATTATTATCGGTCGGTAATATAATTATCCGCATTTCCATCAGCCATTAAGGTCAGTATCTGCCATGGATCCATATTTTACTCGAAAATGTAAGTCCATACATTACCAACCCACACCCCCAATGTTTCAAGAATGTTTTCAAACTCTTTCAGTATATATTTGACACAAACTTCCAGTAAAATTTTCTGGAAATTTACTTCGATTAATTAAAATTATTATTAATTTCTACCTAGAATGGTACGTGTTCAGATTTCAATATTTCAACCTTGACAAGAATTTCTTCCTAGACTCAATCTCTGACGATTTTGTATATATCGAAGTCTCTCGAAAGTTCCAGATACACCGACGCAGATAATCATAAAGACAGCTCACTCTAATGTTTAAACATTCAGGAAACGAGTGCGAGCGTAATTTGAATTGAAGCCAAAGGTGTGTGGAATTTCAATGCGGAAAGGAACGATAGCCTGAAACGTTTTGGACTTTAAAACTAACCTAAGGATTTTTCAAAATTTCCAACGTGGCGGTAGAGGTGGGTGAGGAGGTAGAGGTGGACAACCTTCACTTTTACCTTCACGCTAGATATTTTCGGAAATCGTGAGGTTGTTTTAAAAATCCAAAATATTGCTCGCCATCGTTCTTTCCAGCGCCGTTTAGTTTCACCTCAATCTCTAACTCCCCCTTCCTAATAGCCACATCTACAAGTAAGTTATTATATAAACTATGTTGTAATTGATGTAATACCATTCAGTCACTAGACAGAATCAAGATGACTTTTTCTTGTCTAGATTGTATAAGGGCCTATTAAAAAGTCGATTCCCTTGAAGAGGCATCAGATATATTCATAAAAGGTAGAACAAAATGTTTATGTCAACATCTCTAAGCTAAGTAACTGTAATGAATTTCCTACGCTAAAGTTGCCAGAATCTCGAAAAATGACTGAAAGGAAGTATGAATGCGAAAATGTGTCTCGCACTGTAAAACTGATGAATACCATTATGCGTTTGAGTCTTTCACGACTAAGAGAACAAAGAAGGAGAATAAGGTATGGGTGGATCAGAAGCAGCATGAATTGGATGACAATAATGAAGATCAAGATAATTATGAGAAGGAGGAGGATGCTGTAATTATTTGGATTGTAATATAGAGGAGAAAAATAAGGAGAAAAAGAAGGAGGAGAAGCAGCATTCAAATGGATCTGGTGAACTGGGGTTTAATGTCTATCCTCAACTAAGTCAAGAATGCTGTTTTATAATGCTTCATACAGATCCTAACGAACTTGTAAATGATCTGCGATTTTACCTTACTCTGATCATTCGTTACAAGTTTCGAGTCTGAAGCAATTGTCCACATATTGCGTCAATTAAACATAATATTGTAGAGCATGAAGACCATGAGAAAAATGACCCCGAAAGGATCCCTGAAGATCGGGAAAGATTGTCTCTCAAAAAGCTTCGTAGAAGATTTTTATAGAAACGGCAAGGTGTGAGAAAGTGGAAGGTTCTGACTCAGACAAAAAAGAAAGGAATTAACCCATCCTGACACGACAGCGAGAGAGGGATTATCAGTATTTGTATTTATTCTTGGCAGACGTCTTATTTTTATCAAAGATGGATGTAGACATAAAATCCATTATTTAATCTGTGAGTACAAAAACGTCGAGATTTGTTAAAATCCGCGAAACTCAATTTTCACATAAAACCGATACCATTTCAGTGAGATGAGCAGGTAAAAGGGTATTACTATACGATTTGAACGATTATTGGGGGAATCATTTTTTTTTTAAATAGAGCTACCTTCATCATTTTTATGTTCCTGAGTAACGCCTACAAGTCGCAGAAAGTCCCTTGTTCTCGGTGGCGAACTTGGTGATATTTCTGTAAAAAGACAAAAAATGTATGCGCTTTTAATGTTCAAAATTAATGGAAAAGAATAAAAGCGTAATTCAATAATTCTGTTTCATTTCATCTAAGTCGGCTAAGGCCTATTCAGAATATTCCTTAAAAAAATAGATGCGCAAGTGGAAATTATAAAGTTTGTTTCAATTTAGACGAGGCTTCTTCAAAAATATACTGTTCCAAGTGTGTATTATTTGCAAATTGTCTATTTTCAAAGACTTTTTATTTGAAGCTATTGAGTTTGGCTCCTGCCAGATGCATATTAAATAGTTTAATTTCGCTAATTACTCGCCGTATTTAATCACGATCAATTAAAATCGTCAATATAAGAACGCGATTTTGTAACCCGTTTAATTATATTGAAACAATGATAAAGGCGCAATTTTGCAACTTTGAAATCGGCTACATCACCTTCACAAGAACAGGGTATTAAAAAGTGTTTACTTCAAAATGTAGATACAATAATTATTCACACATCTTATCTTTTTTCAGAACAAATACATTTAATAATTAAAACAGTACTAAAATTGGAACGTTAAAGTTAAGAAAGATAATAATTCGTAAAAATAAAAATTAGGGCAAACTCTAATTCCGAACTTTGAAAGTCATTCGTTTGTTATAATTCTTCTTTCTTTAGATTAAATTAAACTTTTGTTTATTTTGAGCAATATATGTATCTTTCTACCTTTTTCCAAAAATTTCATTGCATCCTTCTTCACTGATAATTATGAAATTAATGGGGCAGTTACATAAATTTTAAATACTATAGTTTTGAAATCTATTTAAAGCTCACAGGGGGAAATAACATTTAAAAATATGCAACTGGCAATGCTAAATTTTTCGAAAATAGAAACGTTACATTTTAAATTATTTTTTTTTGTCCAAGCGAGAAATTGTAGAACTTACGTTAGTTGTCGTTTCCAAAAACAGATTTCTGAATAAAATAGATTCTCTATGAGATTAAAAATCAAAATGGTATCAATAATGGGAAAATTTTAGCAAAATGGTAGCAAAAATCTGTAATTCACAGCAGACATTCCTTGATACCTTATTGTTTATCGAAGTCCATAAAACTATTTAAATAATCAGGGGTTCTCGAGAACCGATTAAAAAGGCCCGAGTTTCAGTCGCTTAAACAGCGAGCATGGCCGACAGGAATTCTCGCCAACTGAAACTCGATGCAGATACGCTTGGATATTTCTTATGATATCGTGAAAACCCGCGAAGATTTGGGAAGTTATATTAATTTAAGTTGAGCACACGATTTTAGAGATTACGTTATTTCAATTTCAGTTCTATTTGAAGGTTATTTGTTCAAACGAGTAATCAACTTTCAAAATCAGAAGGTATTTTAATAATTCGCGCGGGTCGTTTCATATACGGCTATTATTTTTCTCCGGTTTTTAATTTTTATTAATTTGTTGTTCCAAGAGATTGCACAGAAGTTGCTTGACAATTATTTCTTATTCAGCATTAAAAAATCAATGTATACCTTCTTCTTCCCATTACTCCCCTCCTCACCGAGTGAGTCACGCCTACCCCGAAAGAGGAATAGCGTAATGGTAAAATAAAAAAAAATAGCAATGATATACTGATCCGACCCAGCCTTTATATAAAAGTATAAAGAAAACTCTACTCAGCCTCGACTAGTGTCGCTTGCAGGAAAGCCAGCACGACATAAACTTAAAACGTTGCGTTAATTCGACTTAAGCCTTGCGCGAGGGGTCGAATCAGATTTTTTTTCCTACCAGTCTTAATGCATATAAACTGTGATCAAATTTGAAGCCCCTTGCTAAAAATGGAGTTTTTTGTTTTTAAAATTAATACATTTGTCAGAAGAGGTGTGGCCTTGTCCAACGATTCTTACGATTTTAATCGTGGGTATGGAGAATAAACTATAGCCCGGAGTGGTAAAAGGAGTTCGAGTAGGAGGAGATAGGAAATGGTCGTTCGCCTATGCAGATGAAATAGTAATGCTGGCAAGAAGCGAGAAAGCCTTAAAGGAGGTGATGAAGAGGTTGAGGAGATACCTGGATAAGGATAAATTACATCAGGATGCGAAAAAGTCAACGGTTATGTTGTTCAACCAAGGAGGTAAAAGGGATAAGGGAGAGAGAGTAAAAGTGAGAGGGAAAGGCGGTGCAGAAGGTGAAAGAGTTTGGTACCTTGGACTCCTGTTTTCGAGAAATGGAAGAGTAAATGGTCACATGGTTTGGACGCCAAATCGGGTCATGAGGCAGGTGTGCTTATTTGGAACGAAGTTATTAGCAGATTGCTTAGGAAGGAGAAAATGGAATATTTTTATGGCTTCCTAGGGTGAACAGGATTAGTGAATTCTATTGGATATAAAAGAATTTTCAATATTGTAAGTAATCAGAAGATGAGTATTAGATATTGATCGCGAGCGAATCGAGGAAGAAAAATCCTTAAAAGCGAACGGTTGTAGAATTGAGGTTTTCTTAAAGTGTGTAGAAGAAGCCATTTTTAGGATAAATTTTTTAAATTCTGATATTATCACTTTACTAAAATATTTTTATTTAAAAACCAACTAATATTTTTTATAATGAATGAAGCTTAAATAATTTCTTTAAAGATTATTCCCATGATTTATTATTATACTTACCAATAAATCTAATGATAACCGCCAAGGATAAGAACACAGCAGAAACAATCTTCATATTTTCAAATTAGAGGAAGAACTAATTAGTGATTTACTGAAAAGTGTTATTAAAATGTATCTAATGAATATTCTACTGCTTCGTTAGCTTGCGTACTGTATAATGTAGTCATCAAATTTTCGATGATATACAAATAATATATTCCTCTGAAATATTTACATTTGATAAGAATCAGTATAAATCTGTTTAACATTTGTCGATCAGACTTGGGCTCGTAAAAATTAATACCGGTAGGTTTTATTATTTTTATAAAATTAAGCCAAATCCCTTCCAAGGTAAGCGTGACTCATTGGGTTCGCTTCGGACAAGGTAAATCCTAAAAATTCTTATTTGCGTGAGGAATTGGAAAAAATGTTCAAAAATTGTAATATATTATGATTTTATATTCAACAAGAGAAACAAGGATTAGGGCCAGGGATAAGACCAAAGTATAGATAATCCTAATTTTGGTTAATTTAAGGAAAGCTGATAAATTTAATGATACTGATGTAGAATTCGTTTATAGATGACTATTAAATGACTATTATGGTAATTATGAGCTTTTATATTCTGCACTATAGCCGTTTCCTCTTAGATTGAAGGCGTCAAGCTGAAACTTTTAAGAGATTTACATTTCATAAGAGTCAGTATCAATGATAAAAATATTTCCTTATCTCTACAAATGGAGCTATGTGGAGATTAGCGAAAAATTTCCACTGTACTTGCGGCTACAAACTGATTTCGTTTGAAAATCAAAAACAAAAAACCCAGGGGTATCCGAAAACAACCCCCCTGGAAAAAAAATCTTCGCTCGAAAAAATGAAAATTACCGAAGGATCCTCAGAGCACAGCTCGGAACATCTAAGTGGGAAACTGCTTGGGTACTATAAAGAAAACGTATTCTGAGTCAGAAATCAGGAGGTGCGGCTGAGAGATCCAACGGACACTTATCCTTAGGCACTTCGCAGTAACCTTAAAATAGCCATTGTTGTCGAGGAATCTCCTACAACCAAACTCATTGGTGACCAGGTTAAGATATTTTATGCGGCATCAGAAAAGAATTCAATGTGGTGCAACCTTGAGAGGTTGTCCACAGACTTGAAGTTTGCCACTTTAAGAATTATACCTTTATTGTTATCTGTTCGGACGAAGTGTCCCGAAATTGATCTAATAAAAGGAACCCGTACATTTTTTATGAAAAAGTCGTTTCGGTTAGTTTGATCGAAATTGTTATATGTTTTGTATCTCAGCTTCCTGAACAAATGTGTCAATGGGCGGGTCAATGGGTTATTGACTCTATTTGGAAAAGTGGTTTTGGTTCATTCAGCTTAATTTGTTATATTTTACGTAGCTGTGCACCTTGAACAAATGTCTCAGTATGCACAAAAGCCAAAACCTCCCGGATTCCGAGATAAGGCCCGCTAAATTCAGGCCCGCTAAATTCAGTATCGCCGGGTATTGGCACTACTTGCTTGGTGATTGACACTACTTGGAAAATTTTTTTAGGTTAATTCAGCTGAATTTGTTAAAGTTTTCATATCTGGGCGTCCTGAACAAAGATCTCCGTGGATGCAAAGCCCAAACCCCCCGGGGTTCCGAGATTACGCTCGCTTAATTGAGTATCACCGGGTATTGACTTTCTTAAAAATTAAGGTTTGTTGTACAATTCTTGATCGAAGGCGTCGTAAAAAGAGGTCGCTGTTAAAAAAGACCTATTTGAGATTCAGATCTTGTTTTAGTACAGGGTGCGCCATCTAAATGTGGTCGATGGAAATATTGAATAACTTGGACAGATTTCAACCGATTGACGTCGTCAAACACATTTCGGAAAGGTTATTGCATTACAATTTTAACCATGAATCGAT
>JAWWLR010000034.1:110239879-110250155 GCA_035041075.1 Acraspis erinacei
TGTTGTTATAGTTTTCTTTATTCATTATTACTGTTGTGTTGCCTTTATCTGCGGGTAATATTATAATGTCTTTATTCGGATTGAGTTCTTTAATTGCGATTCTTTCTTGTTTTGTTAAGTTTGAGGATGGCAGGTGGGCTTGACGTAAAATGTTAGCAGTCCTACGTCGTATGTCATTCGCTTTTTCAGGTGGATTGTGGATTCCAAATTACTAATGATTTCTTCTTTCGTCGGCAACATTCTCAGTTTTGTACACGAGTGAAACCCAAAGTATCTCTTTTGTCAAAATCATACCTGGTTCTTTAAATCCACAGCCTCAGTGGATATAGATAGAAATTTTAAAAAAAAGTGATAACCTGAGGTTCTCCAGATATTATCTGGTCATTTTGTATCGGTGGGCTTTAATATTATTATCATAATAATAAGTTTTTTGTTGTTGAAAAATTTACAATTCTATTCTTGGGAGATAATTCGATTCTTTCAATTTTATTATTCGGTTGAAAATATAATTTTTTTTTTAATTCCACCATTTTTTTATACAGTTATTTTTCATGTAAAATTTACATAATTAGTTTAAAGTTGATGCCAATTATTAAAAATGATTTTTTTTTGTTCAAAGATACATTATTTTAGTTAATTGTTTTTTCGGGCTAAGCATTAATTTTTGTAACTGAAAATTGAACTATTTCATTTTTGGTAAAAATTATTCTTTTTTAGTTAAAAATCAACCTACCTTGTCAAAAATTCAGATTTTTTTGTTGAATTCAAATGTTTTCGATTCACAATTAAAATCATTTTTTATTGTAAATGTCAACCATTATAAAATGTTAAAATGTTGAAAATTATATATTCATAGTTGTGGATGCTAATCACTCCTAAAATATAACTTTAACTTTTGTTTAAACTGCAAATGTTTATAGATATATCATTTTACTAAAATTTTGCATTCTATTTTCAAACATTTATTTTGAATTTGCAAACAACTAAAGTAATATAGCATGTCGCATTACTTTAAAATATCCTTTTAGAGAAAAAATGAGTATAGCTTTAAATAAATTCTGTCAACAAAAAACTTGGTATTTCGGATATTTTCTTTTTAGGGTCGTGCTATCTAAAAAAAATATTCGAGATATGGATTGTTTCTCGCAAAGAATTCTATAGGAATACGCACTTAAACTTTGTACCATGGATATCGCTATCTTCCTCTTTTTATGTTTTAATAATATTTTTATTTTATCAATTAATAAAATATATTTATATAAAAATAAGCTGAAATCTGTCAATATTAATTATTATTATTTACTACAATGCCCTTTATGCAAAAAGGATCAAATTTGCACCTACATTATACTATTATATTCATAAATTGATTTGAGGATAACCGTCAATGATAAGAAGAACATTAAAACTGATTTCGGTAATGGTCGAATCTTTTATGCTGTTTTGTTTTTGTTAATTATAATAGAACATTTAATTGCAAAATTTCAAACAATTGTACATCGATGTTTGTTGCGATTAGAATTCTACATCGTATGTAAGTATCATCACGTATTGATGAGTCAAAGATTTAATATTGGAAAATAAATTTTTTAAACCAACATAAAATTCAAAAAAAGAAAAGTGAGCAAAAAAATTAAACAAGAAGGGATAAAACAATTATTGTCTTTAATAACTGTTTTATAAAAACAAATACTTAAGAAAATCAATTTATCCTAAACAATTGCATAAAGAAAGCTAACAAAGAGAAGCATGTCTCCAAATAACATTGTAAAACAGTTCATTAGTGACAGTTATATGAAAATTTAAAAAAGAGGGGGGGAAGGAGCACTAGCAATCCTTGCGAGGGAGGAAGATCTCACGTACCCTAACCGGGCCCTCGACGCTACAGAACTAGCCAAGAAGCCAGCATCTTCAAGATTCCTGCGATGGGATGCGAATCAGGTCTTCTTGTCCCAGATTTGTTGTCGCATGTTTTGCCTAATGCGGACAACTTTCGTGTCAGAGAGGACGAGAGCTTCCTCACTTACCGAAAATTTTTCGGATCATCCCTTAGAATTTATTTTATTACAGCATCTGCTAGTGCCGTCTCTGCATCTCCTTTCGTTTTGGCGGTACAGCTGAGAACAAGTCGAGCGGCATAGCACTAATCACACCGCAGCGCAAAGGAAGCAATCAATCAGCGCCTAGCGATGAGGACTCACTCAGAAGGCAGGGGGACAATGCGCTCGACAAAGCACAGGCCACGGTCTCAGTCGTTCAGAAGCCATACAGGGGGACCGCTACCATCAACGAACGACATCTCTTTTGTTATTTTTTTTTAGTAATTTTAAAGTAGATTCAGCGATAAGTTAGTCGAGGTGAGAGCAGTTTCTCTTACCCCGGGAACTTTGGAATTCCTCGCGGATCCTCGTGTCTTTGTAATGACTTTCGCCCATTGAGTATTTGTTGAGTGCAGGTTTGCTGAAGTTTGGTTAATTCGAGAGACACGAGGACCCTATCGAGATATTTCTTTAAATACTAGGCTAACTAGTTATCAATTTTTGGCCTTATTCTTTCTCGGTGTATTTAACCCTCCGTTTGGCACATGGGTCCAGCCAGAACTTTTACGATTTATCTTGTTTGTTTTTAGTAATCTTTTGATTGAGGTAGAGACTTGAAACTCCCTAAGTTTTCCTAGATTTCCATTTGCTATCATTGCATATCATTTGCATGCATATATACAGGGGTCTAGCCAGACCCCATGTACCAAACCGAAGGTTATCTGAGCATGTGCCAAGCGGAGGGTTAACTATGCCCGTTTGATCGTTGGAGTATCGGTTGAATGACTCAGCACTGCGTTATTTTATTTTAATTCTTTTTGATGTTTGAGTCTGACTTTTTACCGCATTTGTTAGTCAATAGTGATGTAAATATGGCGTGCTAATCAGCTCATTTTTTTTATCTTGTTATTTGGCTATTTTGTTCGCAGGCCAGGCGTGGCCATGAGCTACCGTTTTTGTACACTGCTGTCGGCCCCAAATATCCCCCTTGTTAAAATTTAATTTCGCCTGCCTGACCCGACTAAAGATTATTGTTTATTTTGGTTTATACAGCAATAAATTGTACCCGCCATTTTAATCTTAACACCTCTCGCATTTCTTAATTTACGTGTAAGATGACTGAATTTAAAAAAGCTAATTCCTGTTTCCTTAACTTAATTTCTGTTTACATGGCTTTGCCATATTTTGAAAGCCCAGAAGATGGAAAAGTAACCAAATAAAAATTAAACTTTTGAAAATGTTTATTCTCGAAATTTCAAAACCCGAGTTTTTATCTTTCCAAAATTATAAAATGTCCAGAAATAGCAAATTCCCCAAAAATGTTCGCCCCAAATTATTAAATATCCGAAAACAGTAATAGAAAAAAAACTGTAAAGAAAAGTATTTTGTTTTGCTAGAATTTGAAATTTCTTCCATTTACTATACCTACATCAATATGAAATAACATCAATTTACTGTTTTCAGGAATTTGGAAATTTTATAATTTACTATCTTCTGAAATTTGTTAATTTCGGGTTTGCAAAGGTCGCAAATAAACATTTTCGTTAGTCTTATTTTATTTTGGGTACTTTAAGTTTGAGAAATATTTACTTTTTCGAAAATTGATGTTTCTACAATTATTTTTTCGGTATTTTTCCACAATCAGAATCTCAAAATTACCCCAAACTATTTAACTCTAAATGTATTTAATTCTAAAACTAAAATCTTTAAAAAGCGAATTACACTATTTCACTAAAGTTTGCATCGCTCAGATCAGTTTCCTTCTAATTAAATCCCTATCCGGATTCTTTTCTACTTTTTTCTACTTTAAAAAAATTTTTAAGTATAAAACGTACGTGCGTTACAGGAAATTTTCCAAAACAATAATTTCCAAAAATATGTTTTTACAATCTTTTTCCTGCAAAACAAAGTTTTTTTATAGAATATACTGCTTTTATAATTGATTTTACAGAGTTTCGGTATTATGCAAATTTGAAATTAAGTTAAATGATTTTGACCCTGAAAAAAATTTGATTTAGCATCCTAAAAGTCAGAACAAATTTGTATATCGGTCGAAATGCATGTTTCAAATAGAAAATTCCTAAATGATAAAATCGGAGACAATTTAAAATTTCGATTAACAAAATTCTTGACAGTTTTTAACATTACGAGAGGCAGTCAAATCAAATTCAGTTATTCAATTCCCAGGACGAAAGACGAGTAAAATAATTTTTTTTTTAACTTCGTAAACCTTTTTCCTAATTTTACGCTGGGATAAAAGGTAGCGTGAATCAAAGAAATGTGGTACTTAATTGAGATACCAAGAAATTGTTTCTGTGAAAACCATAAACAAATTAGTTTGAAACTATTTCCTCATAAGATGCATATATGAAAAGAAGAAAAAAAATGCTTAATTATCCAAAGAAAATTGTTCTTAAAAATTGCATAGGTTAACTAAAATGTAGTACTGATGAGGAATAAAATTGTTAATTTATTTTGCAATACATAAACAGACAGTTCGAGTCTGAGGTAGAGAAATAAAAAAGAAATACATTCATTAAATCTGTTGAACTTAAAACATTAAAAACTGAAATTTACCATTTTTTTATTCGAAATCGCTAACAAAAGAAAAGTGAGCGAAAGTTACGATCTGAAATTGAGTAAAAAAGTTGTATTATCTAAAAAATTCTGGATCGTTTTGTGGAGAAAAAAAATTGTCGGTCGCATATACAGTTTATCAACTTGCAGTTCACACACGATAAACTCTAAAGCTATTTGCGATTGTATGAGTGTTGCTTAATGGACACGCCGCGATTTCTTCTGAGGTCATTTCTTCAACTACTCCACTGTCAATGTTAATTTTCGCCCGTTTTCGGCCAGTATAATAACCATGCCTCGCCATAGGTCTGAATATTCCACGAAGGATCGTTTGCCTGTTTAATTTGTCCACTATCGCAAAAACGACTCCATTTGACGTTGATAATACAATTTGTTCTTCTGTTGGAATGGGCTTAAGCTCACGAGTTCTTGTTCTCAATCCAATTGCTTTATCCTGAGGGAAAGTGTACTTTCGAAATTCGAATATCCGGTTTGGATTATTATAGGGAGTAAGTCGAATAGATCTGAAATCTTCCGATGTAAATTCGAGCAAGGAAGAAAAAGATTGAATGACAGGAGGGCACCTGGCAGGAGAAGGAGGTTGTGCTAGTGGAGGAGATCTGGACCTGGCGTGTGATAGATACTCGGACGGTAAAAGAGAACTGTGGGATGAAGAGCTGGTAATAGGAAGAATTCTTCTTGTAAAATTTCTGTCAGGAGAATCAGACCGTACGCTACGAGGAAATTCAGGGATAGGCTCTCCATTAGGCAAACACTCAAATTGTGAAGTAAAATCTTGAACAAAAAATATTCGATTACATTCTTTAAGTGCACAATCGTATGTTGATATATCTTGAGTTGGGAATGTGGTTGTAATTTTCAACGCAGTTGTCAACTTGGCTGATATATGAGTGTGGTGTGTGAGATCTATTGATATTCTATACGTAGATTTTAATTATCTGTAGAAAGAACTAATCAATATCTTATACGAACTCTGAATATTAATTATTAGTTACTCAGATTTAATGTGTGAAGATTATTTTATATTGAGATTTTACTTGTACAGTTTTGCTCGTGCGAAGTTGTCCCGCGTAGATAAAATTTAAAAAATCTTATTTCCGTATAGCTTACAATCAAAATTATAAAATGTATAATTATGTTATACTATTATATTTACCAACAGAATGGAGAATAAGCGCCAAGGATAGCAACATAGTATAACTAATCTTCATCGACGGAAATTAGAGGAACTACTTATTAATGTTTTAATGGAAAATTGGTTAAACATGAAACTAATAGATATTCCACTTCTTCATTCCCTTATATAGTATATAATAAAGCCGTTATCTCATAGCGATAAAAACATGTAGACCTTGCCTTCTTTGAATCTTCTGTATATTTGGAAGTAAAATGATTAAACGAACTGAAATAATTTTTTGCGCAGAAAAATATAAATTAGGTTACAAATAATTTGCACTTTTTCGGAATTTTTTTTTTAAAATCTCGAAAAAATGATCAAGAGAAAAGTTGTTCTAAGAATAATAATTTTCAGAAAAAGGACAAAAATAAATTTTCGTAGAAAAACAACCCTATCTAAGATACGTAGTGTTTTGCGGGTGTTGGAAAATGGGTCGGTCTGCTAGGCGGTCTGGGCCATTTAAAATTCGCAAGATTAGGCCTCGTGGTTTTTTTCAGCTGATGGAAAGAAAAGAGAAGGAAGAAGAGATAAATAATATTGTGATAAGAGGGTTGATGCTAAAGAGCGAAGAAGAATGTGAAGATGTTGAAGCGCAACTACAAAGAAGAGGGTTGATATGGTAATGCAAAATAAATAGAGGATAAAGCATAAGGGGTTTTTGTCGACCATGATTTTACGAGGAAGGCTGTTGCTCTTGGTGGTTCGGAACCGCCTTAAACTGTAGGTCTCCCTCCCGCCATCAAGTGGTGTATAAAGGAATAGGGAAAAATGTACAAGAAAAATGTAAACTCTTAGGGGACATTAAATCCTTCTATTCCCAGGTATAACGTGAACTATGAGAGAAAAAAGTCAGGAGCTTATAGTGAGGATGAGATTTGTTTGCGTACGGGATTTTGATAGATGCCTGCGGGCCGAGGCGAAGCGAAGTAGGTAAGGCGACCAGTGTGCGTCGTTTTAGATATAAGGTGTAGACGGATGTTAGTTTTTTAGGCTTAGTTTTACGAAAATGTTTTTTTTTAGTGGAAGCGTAAGCAAGTAATTTTTTAGGTAAGCAGGACAAAAAATAAACGTTTATCTATCTATAAGGAAGGTTTGGGAAATCCACTTTGCAGAACTAAAGCAGACAAAACGAGAATGTAAAGACAACAATTATTTGACTTCGTGACGAATCGCAACAGAAGTTACTTCAAGACAATGCACATCTGCGAGAAAATTTTCGCTACCATTTTAATCTTAATTTTATTAGAAAAACAAAGTGCACACGGTTTGCAGCTTCCTGCAAACCGTTGAACATCCTGTATAAGGCTACCCTCCTCTTGGCTACCGAGAGAACCTTTGGAGAACCTTTTGAAAACTAGAGTTACTTTCCCAAGGACCCTGAGCTGATGGATATCCGTGTAACACATATTATTTTAAAACGGAAGAGACCTGTACATACCAGAACACGACTCAATGCCGAACTCAGAACGGAAAGTCAGTGAAGGAGTCTCTTCGAATTAGATAGAAGCATCTTCTTCGACATATTTGGTCTTCAAAACTGGCATCGTTGAATGGTTAATTTAAGAGTAACGTGTTTACCTGTTCCTACTCTACTCTACTTGTTTGTGGTGGTTCAATAGACGAAGAATGATCCCTGCGACCCTTGATATAACCAAACGTAAGATAATATATATGCATAAGAGCTTGCATATCAATTCGCCTGTTCGCTGATCATACAGTTCTCACCATCAAGGCGGACTAGGACTTCTGAATCGCCAGTGTCTTCATAACTGAGTTGTTCTAAGTACAGCTGATATCGTTGCAAATGGCAGAGGTTTTCTCCTAAAAGAGAAGGGGGCTGAGACCCTCGGCCTGAATTATAACATCAGAAGTGAGTAAAGTGCATTAGCCCATCTAGATGCTTCACTTCTAAAACGCGAATTAAAGAAAGCAGATGTTAAAAATTCCACCAACAGATACTTAAATAATTAATTATATTATATTAAATAATTAATTCTGCAGCACTGCAGAATTAATGCAGCACTGCAGCACGGTCCATCCTGAAATCATTCTCCAAAACTTAGAGAAACGAAATATATTCGTGATCGAATTCTCGGCTTCGACGACTACAAATTTTCTGCCAAGAAGAAGGAAAAGGATGAGATGAATCGAGCGCTTACAAGGAAGCTGCAAGGACTGTACTCAAAATATTAGGTTAAAGTCGTTTTTATCTTTGAGTCGCTGCGTGTCCTCAAGACGCACAAAGGTTTTTCCGTTTTGTCGTTCGTGATTGCATCCTGCTCTGTGACCATAACCCTTGATTTACTGTTGTTCTCTTTCTTAAAATTATGTATACATATCAACAGTAGAGCTAAAGAATACATTGTGCGTTATTAATTGGTGTAAAAATATAAAAAACAAAAAAAATAATTTTATTTGGTTCTAATACGGCCGGCAGTCACAAGCTTCCCTGATTGTCAATTGGAGTCTCAAAAACTGCAAGGGACATTCAAAATAAGAGAACTTTGCCTGTAATTTATACAACCCAAAAAAAAACGAAAGAAAAATACTCAAGCTTGGATGGACCGAGAAATGTTCACCAATCTGTATGTTCGACAATATTGGCCGTTTTGATATTTATTAGGTGAGTGATGAGAATGTCTTCGTTAAAGCCGAAGGAGCTTTAACTGAAGACAATTCACAATCATCAAATGACAGTTGTTCATACAAGAAAGATGCAGTTGCTACTAAAATAGATGAATAAATTTAATGCTTTCACGATGATTCATTATGATAAAAGAGATACTTCGGGTTTCAATAGTGTACAAAACTACGAGATTTGCCGACGTTTTGTAAACATTATCGTTCACTTTTTCAGGGCTGACCTGAAATTGATGTATCAGGTTATGTTATTCTTATGTATACTCTGCGATGCCTGTAATTGGCCAGAGCGCCCCATCATGGAGACAGGACGCACCTGATTGGCCAATCTAGTCTTCATGCTCATGTCTGCATGGTGGGACGCTCTGGCCAATCACAGGTATCGTAGAGAGTATAAATAAGAACAACATAACCTGATAGCGCAGTTTCAGGCCAGCCCCGAATGGCAAAGTTCGTAGCTTTGTGCATGATTGAAACCCGAAGTATCTGTTTTATCATAATAAATCATCGTGAAAGCAATCAATATATTATTAAAGAACTGTACGGGGAGAGTTTTATTACTAAAACTAACACCTTTAGTGAGCTCAGGACTTCTGAAGGTAAGCCTCTTCACCTCTTCAGCTTTTTTAGAACGTTGCTGGGACAACAAAATCGTCCCAAAACTATTATCATTGAAAAATAATTTGGGAACATCAAATTCCAAGTCAATTTGGCATAAAACAAGTTTGCTTCTCTTAAAAAAATAATACAACACACCAAACTTGTCCTACATACTACCTCCGAAAAAATATTAAAACTTCGTCTTTTCCTATCAAATATTCTCAGATTTGACATTTGTCTACATTGGACCGCATATCATTTGACCATACTCAATGGATTAAATATCTTCAAAAAAAAAAAACAAATTTGACAAATTACTTCCAGTAACTCAAGCACCACTAAATAGCACCGTAAAAAACATCTCTGACCATCCTCTTAGCAATTAAATTATTTGAGTCTTATCTAAAGCACACAATCTTGCAGTAGCTCCCTCCAAAATTCCGAAAGAAGAAATCATCAGTAACTTGGAATCATTTTACGTCAAGCCCAACTGGCCTCCTCAAACTTTACAAAATAAGAAAAAAACGAAATTAAAGAATTAAATAGGAATAAAGACATTATAATATTACCCTCATATAAAGGCAACACAACAGTAATAATAAATAAAGAAAACTATAACAACAAAATCATGGACCTTCTAACTGACCATACATACAAAAAAACTTAGAAAGGACCCCACAAAAACAAGAGTCAGTAAAACAAAGACCCTCCTAAACAAAGTCTAAACTTGACAGTGAAACAATATCTAAATTAATACCTATTAATCCCATCTCTCCAAGACTTTACGGACTCCCAAAAATCTACAAAAACAACATTCCACTCGGGCCGATCGTCAGCGCAATTAACTCATCCACTTACAAGCTAGCATGCCTCCTCGCCAATAAACTGAATACTTTCTCATGAAACTCTTTTACTCACGTCCAAAACACTTTTTACGAAAGTAACAACCTCTGACGCAATTTATATTGTTAAATCTTCTGCAAACTTACCCTCCGAGCTCATATCTTTGATAGAGAATTGTGTCAATAATACTTATTTCTCTTTGAACAAACTATTCTGTGAACAAACCTCAGCAGCAGAAATGGGATTTCCAATCTCACCTGTAATAGCCAACATCTTTATGAACATCTAGAAACCACAATCTTCAATGAATGCAAGCTTAAACCGGAATTTTAGTTCCGTTACGTGGACGACGCTTTTGTCTTCTGGCGACATGGATTAA
>JAWWLR010000034.1:110266353-110277119 GCA_035041075.1 Acraspis erinacei
AAATTTGCTACTCGTATAGTTTCCAACTTCAAATTAGCTTTAAACTGCTCAAATATTTGAATTAAATAATAATATCTCGTTGATATAGTTCAATATGCAAAATGTGATTTATGCTCAACATAAGGTGAAGCAAAGACGGAAATTTTTGTAGATTTGAGAATGAGATCATCGCAGTGTAAGTATTCTTCTTCAAAAGATCGCAGTACTTCTTCATTAAAGCCTGATGGAATTTTCCAAAGAAAATTAATATTTTATTATTACGGTAAATGTGTATGTAGTTTATGATTACATTTTCAAGCAAATATGTCATTTTTTTAACAAAGAGTTAATTTGTTTGATGAAAAATATGAATTATCTACCAAGTAGCTTAAATATAAGAAAACGTTTTATTTGTTAACCAATCAGTTGCCATTTAAAGCCAGAAACACTATTTTCTTTAAATAAAGGGGAATTTTGAATATAAAAGTTAATTTACAACCAAAGGGATCAATTAAAAGAACACGAATTTTCAACAGAATAGTTCAGTCATTAACACATAAATCAATCAGTCCATTTTTAGCTATAAGGCTCAAATTTTCATTAAGTGGTTAAATTTTCAAATAAAATATTAATTTACAATGTAAAAATTAATATTTGAATTTGTAACAAAAATCAAAAAATTAAGGAACGAAAATGGAAAACTTCAATTTTAAGGTGAAAAAATCAATTTTTGACCGAAAGAAATCTTATTTTTAACAAAATAGTTCGATCTTCGATCAACAAAACGAATTTTTAACGAAATATTTTAATCTTGAAGAGAATATAATCTTTGGCATCCTACCAACTTTAAACCAAGCGTTTCGAATTCCATTAACAAAAATCCATGAAATCCATGAATGCTCTGAATTCCATGAATTGCTTGCATTCCATAAATTGATTATATCCCACGAATTCCTTGAATTTCTTAAGGGGAGCACTCTAATTAGAGACTCGAAAAATGGACGTTTTTGGGAATTTTTTTAAATAAGAAAACAACACGACAGCTTTATGGTTTTTGGCATAAATTTAGGTACATCTATGAACTAAAAATTTTTATTTTTACTTAATGAAAAATATGGAAAAATCGATTAAAGAAAAAAAAATCGATTTTTTGAAGGTTCTAATTAGATGAAGCCTTTTATTCGCTTGTTAAGGTTCCCAAAATGAAGGTCAGGTTCGTTAGGCCGACATTTCCAACCGAAATGGAAAAATGTAGATCATTTTCAAAATTAAAAAAAAAGTCTTGTCAAAGTTTCTTATAGATATGTAGAAGAATTGACAATTAGCACAATCAAATTTTCAATATCGATCAAAATGATAAAAGTTATATACTTTTGAAAATTTTGAAAATGTTCAGAAAAATATAAAAAGTATTTTTGTGATAGATCAGGAAATTTCATTTACATTTGGTACTAGATGTCAAAAACGTTCAGAAACTGTCTCAGTTGCATTTTTCGATTCGATAAAAATTCCAAAAGTTATGTGCTATTCAAAATGTTTAAAATTTTCAAAAAAAGGAAAAAAATTGAATAGGTCAAGAAATATCAACCCAAATTACTACTAGAAAAATTTCAAAAAGTTGAATCATTTTAGAAAATATGCAATTTGTTTTGCCCATTAAGTGCTCCTTATGAAATATTTTGTGCATAAAACATTCTGTGTAGGAAAAAATAAAAATTATTGAACAATCTTAATTTCCGTTCAGGAAATATTATTTCGTTGTGTACAATATATCTTGTGTAGAATAAATTTGGGTAGCAACGAATGTTACTCATGAAATTGTAATTAGGAAATATTTTGTGTAGAAAATACTTTGTGTTATTAGGAAATAACTTGAACAATTGGGTTAGTGGTAGAAATAGGGGACAGGAAACACGCAGCAATTGTATCGTCACCTGACCCGACAAAACTTAAGGTCTTTCTGATGTTGACCGTCAAGATATGAATTTAATTCATTTTTTCATGTATTTTATTTATCAATTCACATTATTTACGAATTTCTTAAAATTTATTAGTATTTATTGATTGAATAACTAATAATTATTAATTATTATAATATCTCTGGAGCGGAAACCTCTTCTAAGTGGACAGAAATTCGTTCACGGTAAGTGTCCGTTCTGGAGAGGTTTCACTGTACTACATGTCAAAAATCGATATTTTTTGAGACGTCATCGGCAAAAGCAGCCAACCTAAATTTGTAGAGAGTTACTTATTTTTGTTTTAAAGTAGACTGTTATTGTCATTATTGTTAGAACTATTAACTCTGAAGGTGAAGAAAATAACGAAAATTTTTAGATTTGACAATGACATCAATAATATTTCTCCTCATACTCCATTTACATTTTTATCTGAAAAAGTGGTGTACATATTTGTCTCTGATGTGTTGGAATCATTTTTCTTGAGAACCTGATTTCATTTTACGGATCCAATTATTTGGGTGTTTTGACGACAATAAAGTATGTAGTATGAGCGCACAGGGGAAAAAAATGCCTTTTTTGGTTCAATAAAATTGTTTGGTTTAATTTTTCTCTAAATAAACAAATATAAAAAGAAAAAAAATGTAATTTAAATGTAATTTAATAAGCATTTGCATTCTTGGGGTATTTTTCGAGGGGAAATATATTGTTTAATTTCAGTTCTGTCAGTTTAAGTTAATCATCACTTTTATTCTTTTAATAAGGATGCAGCTTGAGGATAATCAATTTGCATTAAAAAAATCAAATTTGTCAAACTATTATGAATTTTCCGGAAATAATCATGAAGTTTTAATTAAAAATATTTACGTCGAAAAAACGAAATTTTCCGTCCACAGGTGCCCGAATAATGCATATATTTGTTAAATTGGTTTTTAAACAACTATAATATTTATCAGCTAAACGTAAATTTTGCTGAAATTTTCATTAAGATCTTAAATAAAATGGATGATATCGAAAAAAGATAATTTTTCCATCGACAAATGCCCCAATAATGCAGTTTGTAAATAAAATTCTTTTAAGAAGTTATAAAATTGATGAATAAACAATGAATACTTTCTGATATTCTCAGGAAGTTCGCAGTTAAAAAAGATGTCTGAAATTTCTCTTGTTGAGAATTTTTTAATTTTATAGAAAATTCATTTTTTTGTCATAAGTGATCCTTTTTCTTAAAAAAATCATCTTTTTTGCTTTAAAATTCAACATTTGGAAGAGAATTATTTAATTTTCTTATGAATTTTTATGAATTTCGTTGCAAAATTAAATTGTATATTAGCTTAACTACTTTTTCAAAAATTAAGAAAAGTGCGGGAAATTTCACTTCAAAAATGAACTCTGGAAAAATAGTTTTTGTAATTTATCACCCTTTTCAAGGTCACAAAACCCATTTTTCCGCAGGACATTTCTTAGGTGAAATTTCCCGCTCTTTTTAAATCCGAATTCAGAAATAGGGTTTCTCACTTGAGAAAAGGGTCTTAACTCCACTTGACCTTGAAAATTGACCTCAAGGTAAAAATTGATGGTACACTCAAATGTCCCCCTCAGTTCCTGGGGTTTCTTTATTTTAATGGTATCTATAATAATAAAATATCATAATGATTATCTGAAAAAACATCTAGATTCTCTGAGGACACTTTAAGAATAATTGAAAAATGTTATCTAAATTACCAAACGTGTGCGAAATGTGAACCTCAACTCTACTTTTCACTTGTCTTGCACAAGTGTGTACTTCTAAGTATGTGAGCTTCCGCGAGAAAAGGGACCTAATGCGTCAAAGCTGAATTTTACAGGACGAGCGGTCATAACAGAGTTCGCCAGCCAGCAGTAGTGAGTGGTGAGGATGGTTTTCGCAATCTTCTCGTTTCGTCTCCGTGTACGCTTATTATACCTAGAGGTGGGTTTCCGCATGGGCGACTGGAGTCGCGCTACTCAAATCGCGCTTTTCAGTTTCCTAGTGTGCGAAACACGAAGCGCGACAGTAGGGACCCCAAGGGCGGCTAAAAATCGCGGCGTTTAGTATGCTCGAGAATCTTTCTAGCCGCTCAATTAAAATGTTCTGGAATACCTCCCATTTCCTGTTTAAAAAAGCTTCCCGATTTTAAGTTCGACTTGTGTCGTCTAATAAAAACATAAGAATTGCTTCCTCTTCTTCTTCCTAGAGACATTAATTATTAATTGACCCATGCTGTCATATTCTACTGTACAACCGGCTTCAACAGATGTTCCAACTCGACTGACTGCAGACAACGTATTGCAAATTGACCTTGTCGCTTGCCTCCTGATGCACCATGATACAAAATACAAAAATCCAAAATGCATCATAATAGCGAAATACTTCGCCCAGTACCCAGCTGGATGTATACTCGACCACAAGAAATTGACAACATTAAAGTTTTTATAAATGATCATTAAGAACGTTTCTATGAAACAAGGTTAAATGAAACAAACACGGAGGATACAGCTCCTCATTAAATTCATTCGTCGGATACTCCACGGTACGCTGAGATAACATACATAATTCAAAACTGGGTTGCTCGAGATTTCATTCTTTACACACGGCTACATTTGACGTCCTGAAGGGATGGGAGGATTAGTTTTCCTCCTCCCACCATTGATACAATTTGTATAATGATGCTGCATGGTGGCATCTATTTATCACCGATGACATACAGCAGCACTGTACAAAATGCTGGACGCGCACTCGGTAGACCCGTTGTCAGCGGACCCCTTGGAAATTCATTTATTGTTAATGGTCACCTCGGGAGAGGAGAAGCTATTGGCAGTCCGGTTATCCTTGAAACCATTTTAGGCAGGAACTGTTCACTGTGCCTATTTTTATATCCCTATATTCTAGATAATACAAATAAAAAAAAAACTGAATCTCAATTTTTTTATGCAATATTAGGTACAGCTGAATTCCCACCTGTTGGTGTAATGCATGCTAATGCACTGTTCTCGACCGGAATTATTGCAGAAGGAGAAATGGAATAAATATCCAATGCGCAATTACCCCATTGGATGCAATATCAGCCAACTAATATCTGGACCTAGAAGGCTTTTATCCGTTATAAGTCGAGCAGACCCCTCTTGCAGCATTTGCTAGAAAAATTGCTACGTCTCGAATTCGTCATCCTGATAGTCCTCCTACTATACCAATGTACGCTGAAGTTCATCTGCCACATAAACCTTTAAGAGCTAAGAATTTCACATTGTACGAGCGAACAAATTCTGATGCTAATCATTCTTCGCTTTTTGATAATTTTTCAAAGAAAAACAGGATTTATATATTGACGCCATCTGGCAATATGTATTCAGCCGAGTTGAAACCCTAGAAACCTTCAATTGACTCAACTGTTTGATTGTATTTTTGCAGAATTATTTAATACCAATGGCGTTTATTTTGCTTCTGAATCAATTATTCAATTAATTCATTTAATTATAATTTAGTCAATGCATTGTTATTTTCCCTTTTCTATCTACACTAATAATCGACAATCAAGGATTATGTATATTCAATTTTATAAATAAGCTTATTATTCAATAAGATGAAAGTGTTGTTTATTCCAAAGATTTTGAAAAAGGTATGGTTTTTCTATTAAAAAAAGAACCGACCTAGATTTTCAGAAAACCGTTCCCTTTTTGGAACGAAGATCCTTATGCCGGGTTGCCGGGGTTCAGGCGCTAGCGCTGGTGGCTAGCCAGTGAAAATTAAACAGATCGAGCGTCACCGTCACGTTATGGAAAAAGCCGAAACGGGGGGAGGGACTAGCGGAGAAAGTTTCGAGCGGTCGGCCTATTATATAGTATCCATCTCTCTCTCTCTCTCTCCCTCTCTTTCTCTTACTCGCTGCGGTGGAGAATATACTAAGTACTACACGCGTTCTTTCGCGCACTCTCTTTCTCACTACCGGTTCTCTCTCTCTCTCTCTCTCTCTCTCGAGTGCGCGAATCATTCAATGCGAGCAAGTAACGAGGAACTTCGTTCCCAATGCATGTCCCGCGACACGTTCTTAGTTTTTAACTGTTAAGCAACTTAAGTGGAGAAGAGAATAAAGGAACTGTGGTGGAACGTGAAAAGTTGACATTTTGTATAATTTATTTTAGGCTGTCAAAAGTTTTTGATGAGCCATAAGAGTAGACGCTAGATAAGTTTGCGGTATAAAAATAAGATTTACCTGAAAAGTAAAACACTACATAAATGCTGACATAAACTTTAAGGATATTTTTAACAGAATCTTGCGAAATATTAATATCTCAGAATTATAAGTTCTCAGCCTCAATCTAAGAGATAACAAAGTCGCGTAAGTATAACGCGACATAAAGCAAACAGTAACGAGTATATTATGTGCTATATAAGCTGAAGAAGCAGTAAAATTTTCGGCAGTTACGATTTCACTCATATTGATTATTAAAAAATTAATCAGTTTTTGACCTGCTTTGAAAATATGAGGTTTTATACTCTGACCCTATACTTGATAGTTATCCTCGATTCTCTTGGTGAATACAATTATATATTTTATATATCATATTAAGGAACTTTTTTAGGCTTTACGCAATTCAAAATGTTCTCACAGTACATGTGGGTAACTAGGAAATTGTGTTGCAAGATTTTAGTTTGTTTTTGGTATACAATTAAGTTAGTAGGAAAGGGGAAATAGATTTTTAGAATAATATAGAATTCCCGTGGTATTTATTTAAATATAAATTGTGATAGTTAAATACAGCATAGATGATTACCGAAAATATTTATTAAAATACAATGGAACTGCGTTCATATCCGCCGTACGAGAATGTAAGCATTCACTTACATCCGCCTGCTAAGGGATCCCACCAGTGCTCCATAGCGGTCGGAAAGTGCCTTGCTGCGCGCTGATTGGCTTCTTTTTCACGTAGTACGGCGAGATATAAAAGCGGTTGCAGTGTAGATCAAGTATTAAGGGTTTCTTGTGCACATTATACCAAACCGTGTCGGTGTAGAAGATTAGGTAACCTCAAGGTTTTTTTGTGGATTGCACTATTGGATAAAAGTGTTGAAAATAGTTGAAGACTACATTAACAATTAGAACCATAGATACAACCCATGATATACCAAGATACTATTGTGTTCTCTAAGAAAAAACTAATCCGATGTTTCTTATTGCAGAGTTAAGCTCACAGTTTGAATGCCTTCCTAATGGCGCCCCAATTCCTGGTGTTCCTCGTTACAGACCTTCTCATCCTCCTGATAGGTACTCTCCAGAAAGGACTTCTCCTTTAGCTACACCGTATTCTGGCTGGTCTCCTCCACCTGCCTGGTCTCCTCCACCTGCTGAATCTTCTCTTCATGCCAGGTCTAGGTCTCCTGAAACTGCGGAGTCTTCTCATACAGTAGGGTCAAGCATTCCTTCTTCCAGCCAAAAATATTCTATCCAGTTTGAATTTACATCCGAAGATCTCAGATCTCTCAGACTTATTCCTCGCAAGTATCCTGACTGGATATTCAAACTTCGAAGGTACACTTTTCCCTCCAATAACTCAATTCAAGTCAGAACAAAAAACAAGGTCCTTAAGCCCACGCCTACTGAAGAACAAATTGTATTATCAGCAAACAATGGGGACGTATTTGCAATATTGGACAAGCTATCCGCTCAACATATTTTTCGTGGAATATATATAACTGAAAATAATAAGACCGTCCGGGTGAAAATAAACATGGAGAGCGGTGCGGTTCAACGTTTGACCAAACAAGAAATCCTGGCGTCTCCTTTAGGAAATCAAAACTCAATCAAAAAGTGTTTTACATTTGTTAATGCGTAAATCACAATTCTTCCCATGCGCTACATGCATGCCTGTCTAGGCTCGGGCTTTGCATTAATTTATTTATAATCAATGACTGTAAAATATGTTTTCGAGCTCGGAAAAATTACAAAGGACAATTAGAAATTCTAATACTTCTTTAGTAATATGTGTCTACTTCCAATTTTATTTGAATTATTAGCTAGTGTTGCTATCTGTGCCAGCAACTTTGTAATCGAGATTAGGTGTTAAGCTTATGCTGCAACCCAAGCAAGTATTCTTACATGTCACTATTACAAGTTTCATAAATTAAAAACGTACATTTAAGCTGAAACATTGTCTCATTTATTCAAACAAAATCATAAATCAATCTTTATCGACGAATTATGGTTCTTCGAAACAGATTATTAAAACAGTTGCAACATCGAAAGGAAAAAAATTGTGTAGTCAAATGTGCTCACGAGTTCTCGATAAAAATATTGATAAATTATCAGATATTGAACGAATTCAATACAATTATTATTTAGTTACCAATAAATGATCAATATAAAAAACCAATTATAATTGTGACTTAGTGGAAAAATAATAAGGATCTAAATCGCATTAATTAAGTGTAAGATAATTAGTAGCAGCCACAAGAGCAGCAAATATCTGTATCATTCCTAAGTTCAAATAAAAATCCTACATCCTTTCCCTATAAGAAATCAGTAAAAATGCAAAAACTAAAGGGTCTTAAGATTAGTCGAATACATGTGATCAAAAAGTTAGTAATACTTTAGGCGTATTTATATAATAATCCAAATCCAAATTTTGACAAATTAAAACATCGTTTAACAAAGGTAGAAGACTTTTGGACACGATTTGAAGCAACTAAAACAAGTATTGAAACCATTTCACAAGACGAAAAAAGATGATATAGTATTATCAGAAGAAGTTGCGAGACGAGTAGAATTGGACAACAAGTATTTCAAAGAAACGTCTAAAGCAAAATAGATTTAAGGCCCAGTAATTGCAAGCTTTCAGGGAATTTAAAAGCATTTCCATGGGTTTAATAGAATTACATAGAAAGTTCTAATGATCGAAAGGATGCTTTACAATTTCATTATTTTAAAGAATTTTATAGGTAATTCCGTGTGATTACAGGAGTTTTAATAAAATTTCACCAGAGTTAATCAAATTGTTAAGATTTTTAAATGATTGTAACATGCTTCAAAAGATTTTAGGGGATTTAAAGGATTTCGAAGATTCTAAGGGATTCTCAGGTAATTCCATGGTTTTAAAGGGATTCTAAAGAATTGCATGGGATAAGATGGTCTAAGATCTTAGTGTAAAATTATATTACACGTATTACAAATAATACAGATTTCCCAATTGAGAAAGTATTATGAAAGTTTTCCAAATATACAATATGGATTCAGAAAGAATGATTAATCTTTGAAGTTTATTTTCTATAAAATTCTAGGAATGTTCAGGAAACGTTTTATGCTCTCTGGGTGGGAATCCATGGAGCGGTGAATTAACTGAAAATTATGCTCTTTTTTGCAAGCAAGAGCTTATTTTAAAGGATTTCATAGAATTTAATAGAATTTCAAAGAGTATAAATGGCTTCACTGGAGTTCATGGGATTTCAGTAAACCGGTCAATATTTTGTTGTGTTTCAATATTTACAAAACATGATAGCATGGTACTAGTGTGATCAAAAACTATTAAAACTTATTAATTAAACCACCCAAGGCTCATTATTTTTAAAATGTATTCCATTGTTGAAGTCGATTTCCGGAATAGCTTTCAAAGCCTTCTCCGATTGCATCTCTTCAATCAAGTCAAAACGATTGCCCCAAACTTTTTGTTTTTCTTCGGGAGTACCCAAAAGTTCAAACAGTCTCGAATAACTAAAGCAATCTGAAAAAGTTTCTTATCTATTAAAATGTGTATCGCGCATACTTTTACTGGTAGACAAAAGTTTCAATAATATGTTCCCAATTAAAGCAACAACTACGCATCTTATCAAAGAATGGTTTACAAAGCGATTGCAGATTCTTTCGGGATAAACAACTTTTGCTGTTAGAATTTTTCTCGTATTTTGCATAGTTTTGCTGCTAAATAAAATTTCTTATTGTCTCAAAACCATTTCCAAAACCTTCTCTTTTGGCATTGACACAACTTTTTTTCTCAGATATAGTGCTGACGTCAAATGTTGTGAAATTTTTATATGAATCCTAGTTATAGTCAAGAAAATGAATTAAGTTTGTTAATGTAAAATAAAATTTCTATTTGACATATTAATTATACATATTAGCAGTAATAAAATGGGTTAATATAAAGAAAAATCTGAAAGTTTTTAAATTATAAAGTTCTCACTTCATAAAGTAAATCTTAGCCCATATACGTACCTATTGAAATTGATAAGAAATATTTCGTTATTGAGAACTTTATTTCGCTCGGATTGCAGAAACTATAATTGAAAAATATTCAAAAGTCATCTCTGTATGTTTATACTAATATTATAATTTATCCGCTTTCCTTCCTCTGCCCATGAACACCAATAAAAAATGGATTCAATTCTAGTTGTTTTTCATTCTTAAAAGTGATTTTGAAGCCAACTTTAAAGTAATTGGAATAATTATTCATAAAGATTGAGGGTAAAACAAAGATTAATAGGGAAATGCTTTTATTACATGTTCATTTATTATATTATTATTATTATTATACAATATTATTACATATTATATTTTTCCAAATTTTACTCAGTTCAACCCGGTTTTTCATCATTGCCACGGAATAAGTCAAATGACTGATGACACTAGAATCTTGTAAGTTAATTTAATACGATGTTTAAAATCTCTTGCGACGATCTTGTAGGTACAAAATTACGATCATGGCATAGTGTCAAGTTCGTATTATACCGCTGCCATAGACATATAAAGTATAGACCAACAGTCTCTTTGATGTGCCAACGCTCCTGTTTAGAGAGAGAGAGAGAACAAGCCGAGTGAGGAG
>JAWWLR010000034.1:110340708-110352794 GCA_035041075.1 Acraspis erinacei
GAATGGATTACACTTTTTTATTGGTCTTAAATTCTGTATCGGTAATCAGAGGACCCTTTATGTGTACAAACTAAAGTTTGTTTCCATTTCTTCAATGGACCCATAGCACGTCTTGTGTTTCAGATTGTGACTGCAGAGTATTAATTGTTCGATACGAGTTGTATTTAAGAATTTTTAATTTATTATTGTTTACCATTTTTCCATGCAGCGACACCGCAGTGCTATATTATCAAGTACAATTTATATATTTTTGAGCTTGATTAACTCTTTTAATACAAGTAAAATGTGGGACCACCTGAATTCATTTTTTCAAAATTACTTGTATTTGTATTTCAATGTTTCCTGGATTTAGTTTAAAAGGTGAACTGAAAAAATAAATATACTTTTTAAGAAATGCCATTTTGAATTTCAGGTAAAATATAAAATAAGAATCATTTATATTTTTTAATGAGAATAATTCTGCAATGCTTTTTTATCTTGTAAACTGATTAATTAATTATTAGTTGATTAATAAATCCAAGTAACAGGAAGAAAAGTGCGAGTTAAAAAATATATATATAAAGTAAAAATTATTCTAATGACTCAATAATAAGAATTTATCTAATGCTTCTAATGTTATTGACTGGTTAATTATTATTAGCTGATTAACTTTATTCACAATATTAAATTAAACTATCAAAGCTTACGATTTCTGGAATTAGTTCAAAATGTTATTAGTAAATCAAATTTTTATAAATGAAAGTTCAAATTTTAAAAAAAGTATACAATAAAAATTATTTGAATGCTTTAATGAAAATTATAGTTTAATGCTTCTCATATTGTGAAATGAATAATTAATCATTAAATGATTAACAGATTAATTAATTATTAGCTGATATTTTTTACAATATTAAATTACATTAAGATTAAATTGTAATTTCTTTTAATTAAGCGACATAAGTTTTTCAGTGTGAAATGAGCATCTGAATTCTGATTTCGAAATTATGTGCAAATATATTTTAATTAATCCTGGAATATTTTAAAATGTTATATAAATAACTTAATTTTTTAGAAAAATGTAGAATAAAAGTTACTTAAATGATTCACTGAAAATAATTCTTTATTGCTTTTTATGTTACGAGCTGATTAATTAATTATTCGCTGATTAGTTTTCTTACAATAATGTAAATAACATAAAGATGGAATTTTAGTTTTTCTCTATTTAGTAACAAAAGTTAATTATTTATCTTAAGGTGATATGGTTGAATATTTAATATAATTTGCATCATAAAAGTTTATTTATTTTTAAACTATCTCAATTACAATTATGGTTTTTTGAAATGCTTATCATGTTGTCGAATGAGTATCTGAATTCAATTTTCAAAATTATATGTACATATGTTTTTTTAATTAGTGCAAAAGTTTATTAACAATTAAAATTATCGGAAATGAAAAACAAATAAATAAATATTCGAAAATTGGGTTAATGATGTAAATTAACACAAAAGTTAGTGCGTGGTGCGCGCGCATACGCGAGTTTAGTAATCCTATCCTATATATAAAAACTCGTAACCTCCATTAGTCGACATCCACTGATGTAGGCATTCTTCTTGTTGAGACTTATGGTGTAGATTTTCTTATTCCCGAGATTTTTCGTCACTTCTTTTTTAAACGTAAATTTAATTGAAGTAAAAAAATTAGATTTCTAGTTTTATCGATCGTCGATAATTATTTCGATTTGTGTCTTTTTGGTTTTACTTTCAATAACATTTTTTATTTTGCAATTAATTAATATTATTTATATATATATATATATATATATATACATAATATAATATTTATTTTGTTCTCATCGATAAATTGTTAGTTTAATTATTTGTATTGTACAAAATTTTATGTGCAGTAATGTAATCAAACAAATAAAATATTTTTTATATCATTTAAAAAATTTCAAATATACATTTAAATATAAATAAATAATATAAGTAAAGATAGAGAATGCAAATAAATAATATCAATTAAATTTAATTTAATCAATTAATGTAAATAATATAGATAATTAAATTTGAAAAATATTAATAATTTATATAAAAAATTCTAATAAAATTCCATTTTTGAAAATTGTTATACGAGTATCTGCTCAAATGTAAAACTTGCATGATATTATAACAGATTATTTGTAACATTATAATATTTCCAAGAAAATAAAAATAAATTACGCGCAATTAAGTATGGAATAGAACATTTTTAATATTTAAAAATTGATATAATATTTCATATGTGTAATATATACATTACAACTACATTTTATTTGATTTTAACATTTTACAATTAAATAAGAATTTTTCATTTTCATGTAACACTTCTGGAAAAATGTTATTTATATTTTAATAAAATAAAATGGATTAGCTTAAAATTTTTGGTATTATATTTTATTGAACTTTGGATATTCAGGAAGATAAAATTTGTATAAATTTGAAAAATTATTAAACAGCATCCTAAACATTTAAAATTTTTGAATAATAGCATTTATAAAAATCATCCTTCAATAATTTTGAAATCACATTGTATAAATAAACCCTCATTAAAACGTTAATGTGAAATATTGTCATAAAGTCAATTTACAAAATTTAGTTCTTAAAATAAATATAACTTTAAAACTTCTTAGCAGTAAAAAAATTAAATTATACACATTTTAATGTATAAAAAATGTAAAAATTCATTATGACAAAATTTGTAAATAACTATTCTTTATTTAAAAAAAGAAAATAATTTAAAATAAACTTTTGAGACATTGCATTCATGCCCATTCTGTTTTATCGTATTACCTTCAATTTTAAGAAAAACATAATAAGTAGCAAATTTCATTCTTATAATAAAATTTTTTAATTTAATGAACAAATATTTTTCAATCAATGAATAATAAAACTATACGGTATAATGTAGAATTAAAAAAATTCATTAAAAAAAGTTTATTTTTAAATCAAACTATATTAATTTTTATTAACAAATTATAACTTTCAATATAAGAATATTAATTTTATAATACAAATTGTCTTTGAAACTAAAACACAAAGTATAAAAATATTATATTATTTGCAGTTCAAAAAGAATTATTTTTATGAAATTATAAAAAGTTTAAAAAATAATTGTACCATTTCTCACAAAATAAATATATTTTGTTTTCCATTAAAAATTTTAATTTTTAATTTTTAACAGAACAAATTAATATAAACAAATAAAATTATTTTGCTAAAATAAATTATTTTAAAATATTTTAACGAATATCTAAGTTTATAGAAAAATAAATTTCATTATAAAATTGAAAAAATGTTTAAACAATTATTCATTTGGAACCAATTAAAATAAATTTCGCATATATTTTTAAATATAAACAAAATTAAAATTAATCTAATAACATAAACTATGTTAAAATAATAGGAACTTTTTTAAATTATGTAATTTAAAAAATTAACATTTCGTTGATTCATTATTCGATTCGAAAATAATTCTTTAATGATTTTTATGTTATAAACTGATTAATTAATTATTAGCTGATTAATTTTTTTATAATATAAAATAAAGATTGAATTTCAATTTTTCTCGATCGAGTAACATAAATATGTTATTCACTTTAAGTTAATTTTAATTAGTCATTAATTATTTATCAGGTTAATAATTTTGTTTACAATATTAAATTACATACGGATTGAAATTTAATTTTGTTTAATTGAGTAACATAAATTTGTATAATAATAGTTTATTTATTTCTGAAACACCTTTATTTCAATTATGTAATTTTGGTTAATTTGTGTTATGTTGTGGAATGAGTATCTGAGTTCAATTTTCACAAATACATTTTAAGTTTTCTAAAATTAGTTATTATTAAATTAAACTATATTAATTTTTATTAAGAAATTATGATTTTCAAAATCAGAATATTAATTTTATAATACAAATTATCTTTGAAACTAAAACATAAAGTATAAAAATATAATATTATTTGCAGTTCAAAAAGAATTATTTTTATGAAATTATAAAAAGTTTTTAAACAAATTTTACCATTTTTCACAAAATAAATGTATTTTGTTTTCAATAAAAAATTTAAATGTTTAATTTTAAACAGAACCAATTAATTTAAATTAAAAAATTATTTTGATAAAATAAATAATTTTATCGAATAGTTAAGTTTATGGAAAAATAAATTTCATTATAAAATTGAAAAAATGTTTCAACAATTATTCATTTGTAACAAATTAAAATAAATTTGACATATATTTTTAAATATAAATAAAATTAAAATTAATTTAATAACATAAACTATTTTAAATTAATAGAAAATTTCTCAAGATTATTGATAAACAATTTATAAAATTCATAAAAATGTTTCAAACATTTAAAAAGAATAAAAATTTATATAAAAATTCGTAAAGAAATTTTTTAACGGATTTTCCAAAATCTGTATAAAAAATATGTTTGAAGTATAATAAACAAAATTGTTTTATATTTCTAAAAAAAAGGTTTATTTTATTTTCTTATTAATTTTTTAATATATTTTTTTTAATTTTATACAAAATTTGTATTTTAATTTGTATTTTATTTTTATATATTACAAATTTTTAATTATATAATTTAAAAAATTCACATTTCGTTGATTCATTATTCGATTCGAAAATAATTTTTTAATGTTTTCTATAATGAAGTTTATTTATAATTAAAATAGACCTATTCCAATTATAAAATTTTTTTAAGTGATAAAAATAATTTTTTAGTGCTTTTAATTTTAATTAGTCATTAATTATTTATCAGCTTAATCATTTTTTTACAATATTAAATTACACAAATATATTTGAACTTTTCTGAAATTAGTTGAAAATGTTATTAACAATTCTAATTTTTATAAAAACACAAAGTAGAAGTTATTTTAATGCATCAATGAAAATAATTGTCCACTGATTTTTATCTTGTAAACTGATTAATTTATTACCAACTGATTAATTTTTTTCACAATATCAAACTGCACTAAGATCTAAAATGATATAAAATAAATAAAGTCTTCAACTGGTAAAAAATTTTAACAAATAAATAATTACTCGAAAATTGGGTTGTTGATAAAAATGAATACAAAAGTAAACGCCCTTGCGCGCGAACATGGTAGTCTAGTATTTTTAAAAAAAATTTAAAGAGCTGAAAAAGAGAAGGATTGGGAAAATTGCTTGCTTCTGTCGACTCTTGACGTATGTATGTAAGTACATCGTAGAGAAAATCCCAAGTCCTGAATTGGTCAATAAAAATGATGAAGAGCTTCTGAAACTGCCAAGCAATAGAAGGCACAAATAGTGCAACGCAACGTTCCATAAATAGAAGCTTTACCAAGTTCCCCGATCGAATCGCTCGATCGTTTCGGACGCACTAGATTTTCCCTTCAACCCCGTCAGCGTTTATATAAATGGTCGAAATATCCTCAAATTGAGTCGTTACGAGGGAGTTTCAAAAATGCATCAAACGTTCAATGGTTTTTGTCGTGCTGTGCTTTTTCGAAAACACCCCTTTCCACGCCACACCAGTCGAATAAAATTTCCTTTATGAGACAATTTTTGTTTTATGAACCAAGGGTACAAGCTACTAGCATTTTACTATGTATTTTTCAACACAATTTTCTATAATTTCTGAACCAAACTACATTTATTTATTGGTCTTTTAGATTTCCCTTTTTACGAGAAAAATTAATTGATATAGCTACACAATTTCCGCGATCGCGAATAGAAATGGTAGCTCAATTTATTTATTTAATTTTTTTGTGAATTTTAAAAACTCAAATTACAATAATTTTAAAAGATTTTGGAAATTATCGGTATTCAGCTTGATTCCCTTTTTAATTATTATGGATTCTTTGAATTCTCTTGTATGCTGTTGAATATGCTGTTTAAATTCTTTTAATTTCATTTAATTCTCTTAAATGCTCTTGTATTCTATTAAACTTGATCTTGAATTACATTGAATTCGTCAAATTATCTTGAATTATATGAATTCTCTTGAATCCTTTGAATTGGATTAAATTCCATTGAATTCTCCTGAATTCTCTTGAATTATATTGTATTCTCTGCAATTATATTGAGTTCGTTATATTATCTTGAATTATTTGAATTCTCTTGCATGCTATTTTATTCTATTAAATTCTCTTGGATTAGATCAAATTCCCTTGAATTATACTGAATTCCGATGAATTATATTGAATTCCCTTTAATTATATTAAAACAATTGCATTATCTTGATTTATTTGCATGATTTGAATTCTATTGAATTGTATTAAATTCTGTGATTTCAAGTAACTTCTTTAAATTCTATTGGTTTCTTGGAATTCTATTTAATTCTTTTAATACTATTAAATTCTGTAAATTCTATTAAATTCTTTGAATTCTATTGAATGATATTGGATTCTTTTGAATTATAATGACTTCTGTTTGAATTATATTAAAATCATTGAATCATCTCAAATTATTTTAATTCCTTTGAATTATTTGGATTTTGTTGCATTATTTTAATTCTATTCAATTCTTTAAATCCCTTAAATTCTATTGAATTTTTCGAATTTTAGTTACTTCTTCGAATTTTAATTAAATCTCTCAATGCTATTGAATTCTGTAAATTCTATTGGATTCTCATGAATTCTGTGGAATGCTATTGCATTCTCTGCAATTATATTGAATTCGTTATATTATCTTGAATTATTTGAATTCTGTTCCGTGCTTTCTTATTCTTATTCTATTGAATCTTAAAACGAATCTTAAATGATATTGAATTCTCTTGAACTAACAGACTTCTGTTTTAATTATATTAAAATCATTGAATTATCTCAAATTACTATAATTCCTTTGAATTATTTGAATTTTATTGCATTATTTGAATTCTATTTAATTCTTTGAATCCTTTGAATTCTATTGAATTTTGTGAATTTTATTTACTTCTTTGAATTCTATTTAAATTTCTCAATGCTATTCAATTCTGTAAATTCTATTGAATTCTTTGGAGTCAATTGAATCATTTTAATCCTGTTGACGTCTTTGAATTCCATTGAATTATCTCAGTTCTTTTAATTCTCTTGCATTATATCAAATTCCCTTCAATTATACTGAATTCTGTGGAATTATATTGAATTCTCTGTAATTATATTAAAATCATTTAATTATCTTGAAATATTAGAATTATTTAAATCTTATTGCATTCTTTGAATTTCATTTAATTATGTGAATTTCATTGGTTTCTTTGAGTTTTATTGAAGTCTCTTGAATCCTTTGAATTCTTCTGCATCCTGTAAATTATATTAAATATTTAATTGGAATTCTATTTAATTATTTTAATCCTATTGAATTCTGTAAATTCTATTGAATCCTTTTAATCCTATTGACGTCTTTGAATTCTATTTAATTGTGTGAGTTCCTTTAATTCTATTGCATTATATTGAACTCTCCTAAACTCGCTTGCGTGCTATTTTATTCTATTAAATTATCTTGAATTATACTTTATTGTATTGAATTATATTGAATCATCTTTAATTATATGAAATCATTGCATTATCTTGAATTATTTGAATTATTTGAATGTTATGGCATTCTTTGAATTCTATGTAATTCTGTGAATTGCATTGATTTCTTTACGTTTTATTGAATTCTCTTGAATCCTGTAAATTCTATTGAATTCTGTCAATTATATATTTTTTTTTATTCTATTGAATCATTTTAATCCTATTGACGTCTTTGAATTCTATTTAATTCTGTGACTTCTTTTAATTCTATAGAATTATTTTGAATTCCCTTGAAATATCTTGCATGCTATTTTATTCTATTCAATGCTCTTGAATTATACTGAATTCTATGGAATTATGTTGCATTCTCTTTATTTATATTGAAATCATATAATCATCTTGAATTATTTGAATTTTATTTATTATTTTAACTCCACTTAATTCTGTGAATTACATTGATTTCTTTGAGTTTTATTAACGTCTCTTGAATCATTTGAATTCTATTGAATTTTATTTAATTCCTTTAATCCTATTGAATTCTTTGAACTATATTGAATCATTTTAATCCTATTTACGTCTTTCAATTCTATTTAATTCTGCGAGTTCTTTTAATCGTATTGAATTGTATTGAATTATATTGAATTCTCTTGAACAATCCTGCATGCTATTTTATTCCATTAAATTCTCTTGAATTATATCAAACTCCCATGAATTATAATTAATTCTGTTGAATTATATTGAATATCTTTATATATGTATATTAAAATAATTTAATTCTCCTGAATTATTTGAATTTTATTGCATTCTTTGAATTATATATATTTCTGTGAATTGCTTTAATTTCTTTGAGTTTTATTTAAGTCCCCTGAATCCTTTAAATTCGATTGAAATTTATGTAATTCTTTGAATTCTATTCACTTCTTTTAATTCTATTGCATTCTTTAAATTCTATTAAATATGTACTTGGAATTCTATTTATTTTTTTTATTCCTATTTAATTCTATAAATTCTGTTGAATCATTTTAATCCTATTGGCGTCTTTGAATTCTATTTAATTCTGTGAGTTCTTTTAATTATATTGAATTATATTGAAATATTTTGAATTCCCTTGAATTATACTGAATTCTGTTGAATTATATTGAATTCTCTTTAATTATATTAGAATCATTGCATTATCTTGCATTATCTTGAATTCTTTTGAATTCTTTGAATTCTATTGAACCATTTTCATCCTATTGACGTCTTTGAATTCTATTTAATTCTTTCAGTTTTTTAATTCTATTGAAATGATATGTTAAAAATAACAATAAATAGTATAATACTTATTTTTTGTGGTTTTTTTAAAATACTTCCGTCAACACAAAAAATTGTCGAAGTATTTTTATGCACAAATTAAAATAAATCTTTATAATCGTAACAATTCTTTGTAGTTCTGAATTTTGTCATCAGGTGGCGTATCCCAATTCAACCACTCCCAATTAAATGCTTCTGAATTAAATTGAGTGCTATTGTATTTTTTTTCAATTATACTGATTTCGTCAAATTATCTTGAATTTTTTCAGTTCTCTTGAATTCTCTTGCATTCTATTGTACTCTGTTAAATTCCCTTAAATGATATTGAATTCTCTTGAGTTATAGTGACTTCTGTTTGAATTATATTAAAATCATTGAATTATCTCAAATTATTTTAATTCTTTTGAATTATTTGAATTTTATTGCATTAATTAAATTCTATTCAACTCCTTGAATCCTTTGAATTCTATTGAATTTTTCGAATTTTATTTACTTCTTTGAATTCTATTTAAATCTCTCAATCCTATTATATTCTGTAAATCCTATTGAATTCTTTGAATTCTACTGGCGTCTTTGAATTCTATTTAATTCTGTGAATTCTTTTAATCCTATTGAACTATATTGAATTCTCTTGAACTCAATTAAGTTCTTTTGAAATATTTTGAATTCTCTTGAATTGTATCGAATTCTCTTGAATATATTTAAATTCTCTATTAATTTGATTTCAATAAATTATTTGGCTTCTTTAAATTCATTTGTGTTCTATTGAAGGCTTAGACTTATCTTAGATTCTCTTGAATGAGTTGAATTGTCTTGAGTCAAATTGAATTCTGTTGAATTGTATAGAATTCCTTAAATTGTTTTTAATTTTTCCAATTCTTTTATATTTCTTTATTCTTTTGGATTCTTTAAATTATTTAAATTGCATTTTTAAAAATATTTTGAATTATTTAAATTCTATTGAATTCTATGAATTCTTTAGAATTACCTGAATTCTTGCTAATTATTTTCATTGATTTAAATTCTCTGATTCTTTTAATTCTTTTAATTTTCTTGAATTTGGCGGATTGGATTACAATTTTTCAATCCTCTTACTTTTTTTTTTAATTTTAATGAATTATTTTGAATGCTTCTGAATATCTTCAATTCAGACCTATCCTAAGAATTCCTCAAACACTTTTAAATTGTCTGAATTCCTTAAATTCTTTCGAATTCCTTAAACTTTTCAAATTCTCCAAATTCTTTTGAATTCTTTAAATCCTTCTGTATTTTTATAATTCTTCTAATTCGCCTGCATTCTTTGATTTTTCCTCAATTCTTTTAATTATCCTGAATTATTTGAATTCTCTTGAATTCTTCTAATTTTCTTGGATTCTTTAAATTGTCTTAAATTGTGATAATTTACTTGACTTTTTTTAATTATTTTTAATTCTTCTAAAGTTGTTAAATTTTTTAAGCGGTTTCAAATTTCTTGAATTCTTTTCTAATACGATTGGAATTTTCACGTTTTTTGGTGTTTTAAAATTCTTTGAATTATGGCGCACATAAAAATTTGCATTGATTAGCGCATAAAAAATGTCTAAATCCACCATTTTAGATTGATAAATTCTCTTAAATTCTCTTGTATTTTCTAAATTCCTTTGCATGTTTTTAATTCGTTTGTATTTTCATAATTCTTTTTAATTTTTTAATTCTTGTGAATTCTTTTAGATTTTTAAAATTCTTTTATTCTGGTGCACATATAGAGTTTGATTGAATAACCCCTCGAAAAATTTCTAAATCCACAATTTTGGATTAATAATTTCTTGTTAATTCTCTTGACTTCTTTAAATTTGTTCGAATTTTTTAAATTCTTTAAAAAAAATTTTATTTTTGTGAATTCTTTTAGATATAAAAATTTTTTAAATACTTTAATACTGGTGCACAATGCACATCGAAATTTGTATCTAATGAACACTAGATAAGTGTCTAAAACCACCATGTTAGATTGATAATTTCTCTTAAATTTTCTTGAATTCCTTAAATTCGTTTGAATTTTCGTAATTCTTTTGCATTTTTATAATTCTTTTGAAATTTTTTAATTCTTGTGAATTATTTTAGATTTTTACAATTCTAGAATTTTAGTGCACGTAAAATTTTTAGTGAATAACCCCTCGAAAAATGTCTAAATCCACAATTTTGGATTGATAATTTCTTTTTAATTCTCTTGAATGATTTAAATAAGTTTGCATTTTTTTTAAATCGTTTTATTTTTTTAAATTCTTGCGCATGCTTTTATATTTTTTAAATTCTTTAAAATACTTGAGTGCTGGTGAACATCCAAATTTGTAGTGAATTAACCCTCGAGAAATATCTAAATCCACCATTTTAGATACATAATTTCTCTTAAATTCTCTTGAATTCTGTAAATTCGTTTGAATTTTGATAGTCCATTGCAATTTTCGTAATTTTTCGAAATTTTTTTAATTCTTGTGAATTCTTTTTGATTTTTTAAGTTTTTAAATTCTGGTCCCCATAAGAAATGTTGAGTGAATAAGCCCTCGAAAAATTTCTAAATCCACAATTTTGGATTGCGAATTTCTTGTTAATTCGCTTCAAGGATTTAAATTCGTTTGAATTTTTTTTAATTCTTGTGAATTGTTTTAGATTTTTAAAATTCTTCATTCCTGGTCTAAACCCACAACTGGATATTGATAATTTGAGAGTGGAGTTTAATAGATAATTACAGTATATACACACGACGAGCAATTTCACCCGATTAGAGTGAAGCGGGTTACTCAGATTAGCATTATTGGCGGTTAAATTTGATTGAACGAGCGCCTAAAATACGCAGTACACACACTTACCCTCGACATCAATTGAAGGGTTGCTTGCATTCGAGAAGGGCTTTAAGCTCACATAAATCTTCTCCAGGACTAATTCCGGCCCCTCTTCCAGAAGCAACACTTCTTTTTTTTCACTGAAATTTACTTTCTCTTTTCTGCCAACGAAATTTATACGCTCACATTGAGATTAACGCACATAAGTCACGCACAAAACTGAAATGAGCATAAAGCTCAAAGCTAGCCATTCTTCTATTTCAATCTTCCGTCCAAAAATTAATCCCAAAGTACCACAAATATTAGTAAGATACAAATTTTATTTTAATACAAATTTTCAGAGATAATTCAATTTTTATTTACTATGACAGAAAAAACTGAGGTTTCCATTGGGACCGATTTTTGCTTCCAAATAGTGATGCCGTTCGATACGAGACTGTCTCGATATCGTATCGAAAAATATCGGTTTT
>JAWWLR010000034.1:110352894-110367479 GCA_035041075.1 Acraspis erinacei
AACTTATAAAGTACTTATAACTCCTGAGTAATATTTTTGCTGTTATGGAAAAATGTTCAATTAGATATGTTACTTTTAAAAGTACAAATATATTATTAGAAGTGAAGTAGGGTCGTTGCAAAAACCAGATTTCATTTTTTTTTTCTAATTTTAACTTAAAGTGTATAAATAGATAACCAATTTTCCTGCATATAAATAAATGTAAATAAAAATATTTGTAAATAAATTCCCGTAAAAACTAAATTATTGAATATTTCAAAATTTTGAAAAATGTATTCCATGAAAGAATATTTTTCACCAAAAAAAGGAGTTAATATATAAATATTCTACGAATTAAGAAGACTTGGTCGTGAATATGATAAAAAATTACGCCAACGTCAAAAATTTATTTAAAAAATTTAATAATTGGACCTTTTATATGGTTAATAATAAAAACCTTTTCATTTAAAAAGTTGCGGCGAAAATTTTAACATTAATTTCAAATTTTGAAATTTAATTCACAGCGAAAAAAGTATGTTTATAGATATCTAGCTAAAATTTTTTAAAAATTCTGCTCCCTTCAACAATTTTAATCAAAATTTGTTGAGCTGAAACTTTCAATTTTTTTTAAACTTCAAAAACTGAAAAGACTAATCGGCAATATGCTCAAAATCTATTAATTATTATCATTAAATTATGAATTTATTATTTAAATAACATGAATGATATTTGTACTAAAAAAGATTTTAATTTTTAATTCTAAAAAACAGTTAACTTCATGCCAAAAAAGAAAAAGTTAAAAAAGCGAAATCCTCAGCCAAAAAGAAATTAATTTTCATCAGTTGCATTTTTAACAAAAAGGACGAAATTTTTTCCAAAAGAGAAGAATTTTTTTAAAACCGTTCAATCTTTTAACCCATTAAGTCCCAGCCAGATATATTTTCAACATTTTTTTCAATCGCTCCATACAGTATCAAAATGGTCCTAAAAAAATGAGAATGCACATATCCGATGTAAAATTGTCTAATCTTTCGATTTATGTGATCGGAATTTTGAAAAAATTGCATTTTTAAAAAGTTATGTTTGTTTATTTAACAAAAAACGTATTTTTGAAAGAAAAAATTTTATTTTTAATATTTTCTGATCGAAGGCATCGGTAGATTTCTACGATTTGTGGATTTTTTGCGTCCATGGACCCTAACCTTCAAAATATACAAATATTTTTTTTTAACATGGCGGCACCAAATATGTCGGCTTGAAATGAAAAATGTTTGTATAAAAATTGTATTTTTTTAACGACAGCAATTTTATTTCTAATTCTATGAAAATGTATACCCCGGGGTTTTTCGGGTCGCTAATTACGAATATGTTATAATAATTTCAAAATTCAAGATGGCGGATCCAATATGGCCAATATCCAAAATCCAATATGACTCCAATTTTTTCTAAAATTTAGAAAAATCTTTAATAATTATTAAATGTCCATTAAATCTCCCAAATTTTTTAGACATTTGTAACATTATTTAAAAATCTTTTTGAATTTTCTTTAACGATTAATTTTTGAAAATAAGAAAGAAGGTTGCCTGGAATCTGAAGAAAAGTGTTTTATTTTCTTGAAGCCTTTCAAACTTCTTAAAAAGCTTTCAAAAACTTATGTTTTGATTTGAATTTTGGTAATTCTTTTAAAAATTCAAATTATTTTTCAATCACTCCCAACAAATTTAAAGCTTCTTAACGCCTTTTAAAATTATTAAATTAATTTTTCAAAATAGAAAATCAGCTTAAATTATCCCATGAATGTTAGGAAAAAATTTTATTATCGTGAAACTTTTAAAAATGCTTGCAAAGCTTCAAATTTTTTATTTCCAAATATTCAAAAATTAACGTTTTTTCTAACTCTTTTAATGTTTTCATGTTTTAAATTTATTTTGAATCTTTTTAAAATTTCTAAATGTCTCTTAAACTTAATAGTATTTTTCTTTTAAACATTTTTATCTTGCTGAATGAAAATTTTTGCTTTAAAATCGTCCATTTTATTTTTAGAAATTTTAGGAAATAATTTAAAATCTTTTGAAATCTTTGTCAATTTTTGTAGAATTTATTTTTTCAATGAAGCACCAGTTGAAATTTTCCCAGGGACTTTAAGAATTTATAAAACCTTTTAGAAATTTTAACCAAAAAACCTTTAAAGATACTTTAGAGAACTTGTTATTTTGAAAATAGGATTTTCGCAGCCATATCAAATATAAATTTATAAAAATTTACAAATCTAAGGCGCTTGAGGGAATATTATTTATAGTATGATAAGCGATTGACAAAATTTTTTATTCAAGTATAGTTGATTAAATATTTATAACATTTTATTATGCTTAAGGTAAAAGTCGTTTATTTACATTTTGAAAAATTGTAGGAAACACTTTTCAAAAAAACAGTTTTGAAAATTTATTTATTTTTTAACTTTTGAAACTTCTTTGATAATTAAACAAATATACCTTTAATCTTCCAGAATTTTAATAATTTGTAGAAATGTTTCAAAATATTTAAAAACTTTTTAAATCTACTTTAAAAATTAATTTTCGAAAATTTAAAGATATTACAATTTTTCTTACGAATCTCAAGAAAGGTTTTTTTATTTTCTTGAAGCCTTTCAAACTTCCTAAAAAGCTTCGAAATTTTTATTAGAATCTTAAAATATTTAGATTATGTTTTCAATTTTTGTAAATCTTTTCAAATTATTTTTTAATCACGCCCTAAAGTTTGCAACCTTTTAAATATCTTTTAAAATTATTCGAATTTTTCCAAAAAATGCATTAACATTCTGAAACATAAACAAATTTCTGTTTTGATCAATTTCGAAATATTTTTTGAAATATTTGAGTTTTTTTAAATATACTCTTAAAATTCGGCTAACTGAAAAATGTAGATTAAAAATCTTTCACATTCTTTTTTGAAATTTTAGGAAATAATTAAAGATGTTTTGAAATCCATGTCAATTTTCTCTTAAACTTAATTAAAAAAAACAATATCAGTTTAAATTTTCCCAGGAATTTTATAACATTTTTTGACTATCGTGAAACCTGTGGAAATTTTAAAGAATTCATTTTGAATGTTTGTAAAACTTCTCAATGTCAATTTTGGAAAATTTGAGATGCTTTTTCTAGTGACTGGAATTTTCGAAAAGTTAGAACATTAAAATGAGTTAAAAACCTTTTTATTTTAAAAATTGCAAAAAAAAACATCGCACATTATTTCCGAATTTTTGTCTATTTTTCTTAAATTATTAAATATCTTATTAAAAATAGCTGAATCTTCAACAAAAAAAAAGTATTTTATACCAGTTGCATTTTTAGCCCAAAAACTTTGAATTTCTTTAAAAAGAGACGAATTTTTTACAGACAATTCAATTTGTTAACATGAAAATATATAATTGTTTTGCATGATTTTGATAATAAAATTAAAAATTTGAATAAATATTTCTTTTGTGGTTAAATAAGTTCATTTGTATTGAAAGTTATCGAAATATAATTTTCGTCAGATTCCTAAGAAAATTCAGAAATATTTTATAATATATATTTATAAAATATTATAATATTTTATAAAATAATATTTTTTATTATCGTGAAATCTTTCAAAATCCTTAGGAAGCTTAAAAATTATTGAAAACTTTTATTTTCAAATCGTCCACATTATTTTTTAAATTTATTTTCCTTTTCTCTTAATTTTTGAAAATAAAAGATCAGTTTACATTTTCCCAGGAACTTTAGGAATTTTTTTTATTATCGTGAAACCTTTCGAAATCGCTTTTTCTAACTTTTGAAAAATGTTTCAATTTTTTAAATTAATTTTAAATCTTTTTGAAAGTTCTTAATCTTTCCTAAACTTAAGCGAATTTTTTGTAAATCTTTGTAACCTTCCTTTTCTCTTCAAATTCACTTTTTGAATTCATGTATTTTGTTCAAAAATTGTCTTTTTTTGATAGGGAATTAATTGTTTTGGTTTAAGATTCATCATTATAGTTAAAGGAATAATTTCTTTGGTTACAAATATAACTATTTTGTTGAAAGTTCTTTGTTTGGAATTAATTTGATTGAATTTGTTTTTTTGGTTAAAAACTCGTCTTTTTGGGATTAATATTAAATTACTTTGGCAGAAAATAAATATTTTTGGGTTATATGAAAACTCAATGAAAACTCAACTCTTTTCATGAAAATTTCTCCTTTCAGTCTTTTTTTATTCAAGATTGAAATTATTTGTTTAAAGTTTGTATTTGATCGATATTTAAAATATTTTTAGTGGATACAATTTATTGTTTTCAGAACTAATAAGATATGTTTAATCAAAATTATAAATAATAAAAAATTTAATTTAATAAAATTTAATAAAATTTATAAATTGTTTCGAGTTATTTCGAGAATTAATCGAAAATGGCGCCATGCACTAACACATTTAATTTTTGGCCCCTTATAGCCCCATCCGGAAAACCTGGAAATGTCAGGGATTTTTTTTTTAAGTCAGGGAATTTTTTGAGAACATGCTCATTTAAAAAAAATTAAATATAAAATGGAATAACATTAATTCTTTTGTTACAAAGTAGTGTTATACTTCAACTGTTTTTGATTCAAAATTAAAATATTTTTTTGTTGAAATATCAAACACTACATTTTTTTCTTAAGATTTCATCTGTTTTTAAATACAAATTTAATTACTTGGTTCGAAGTTAAACTATTTTGTTAAAACTTCATTTTTTGGTTGAATGTTCATAATTTTAATTCAGAATTCATATCATTGGTTGCTAAATGAGATGTTTTATTAAAAATTGTTTCTTTATTGAAAATTAATTTTCTTTAATGAAAACTTTACTATTTCAGTCAAAACTGTAACTATTTTGTTGAAATTTGTGATATTAAACATTTTTTTTAACTTTTGATTTAAAATTCAACTATTACAGTTAAAGATTTATCATTTTATTTGGAAATTCATCACTTTGTTTGAAAATCTAACTATTGCCTTCAAAAATACTTTTTTTTTTTAATATTTATCATTTTTAGTTGAAAATCCGTGTATTTTGATGAAAATTAGTCTAACTTGGGAGCACTTAATCTTCTTGGTTAAAAAATCATCTTTTGTTCAAAATTCAATTATTCCATTTTAAGATTCATCATTATAGTTACAAATTTATTTTTTAATTTACAAATATAAGTATTGCTTTCAAAATTACTTTTTTTGTTTGAATTTTTTTTAACTTAAAAGGTAACGATTTCAAACGAATATTCTCTCATTTTAATTGAAGATATTTCTTTTTTATTGGACATTAATTTTTTAACTGGACATTTAACTATTGAATTTTTAGTTGAAAATTGATCTTTTCCAGTTGAACATCCATGCATTTCGATTAAAATTCGTCATTTTTGGTAGAAGTTAATCTTCTTAGTTAAAAAACTTTATCCTTTTGGTTGAAAATTAAGTATTCTAGTTAAAGATTCTTCAGTTTAGTTTAAAATAAATCTTTTATTCTTAAAAATGTAACTATTTCAGTTAAAGATTCATCATTTTAATTGAAAATTCATCAGTTTGGTTGGAAATAAACTTTTTTCACTGAGAAATAAACTATTCCGTTTTAGTTGAAAATTGATATTTTTTAGTTCAAAATTCTACCATTTAATTGAACATTTTTCTTTTTTATTTAAAACTTCAACTATTTCGGTAATAATTGAAGTCTTTTATTAAAGAATCGGTTTTTTGGTAAAAAATTAATCATCTTGTTTAAAAATAAATCTTTTTGGTTGAAAATTCAAGTATTCCAGTTAAATATTCAGCAATTGAAATAAAGATTCATCTTTTTAATTGCAAATTAAAACCACTTGGTTACAAGATAAAGTCACTTTTTGAATTTTCATCTCTTTTGGTTGAAAATTTAACTCTTTTTTTGGAAAATTCCTTCGATTTTTGATTGGAAATTATTTCTTTTTTCAAAATTTAATTATTTCATCTTTGGTTGAAAATTGAAGAATTTCTGTTAAATATTCATCTTTTTAGTTGGAAATTAATCTTTTTGGTTTAAAATAAAACTAATTTGTTGAAAGTTAAAAGAAAACAAAGTAGCAAAAAAATAATAAATAGGTACTTTTTTAGATATTTACTTAAAAATTGCTTAAATCTCTTCGGCTTCAGAAAATTATTATCAAAATCTGTTGAGCTGAAACTTTCTAGTTTTTAGCTGCAATTCCGTCATCACGTTATGAATACATTATTCCTATAACAAGAATGATATTTGAACTAAAAAAGATTTTAATATTTAATTTAAAAAAAAAAAGTTGAATTATTGCCAAAAAGTAACCTTTTTGAAAAATAGCTAAATCTTCAACCAAAACAATTAATTTTTATAAATTGCAATTTTAACCAAAAAAGGTGAAATTCTTTAAAAAAGAAACAAATTATTTATAAAACAGTTCAATTTTTTAAAATAAAAATATGGATATTTAACGAAATAAATAAATTTTGTACAAAAAATGACCAATTTTGAATAAAATACTAACGTTTTCAACCAAAGATAAATTTTTTAATTAAATGATAAAATTTTATTAAAAATGTCTTTTAACAAAGCACTTTTTACAAAGTAGTTTAATCCTTAACCGAAAAGGATTAAATTTCATATAGTTCAATCTTTAACCGAAACAAAAACGAATTTTTAACAAAATAATTGAATCCTCAATCAAAAAAGATTAAATGATGTTGAATACAAACTAAACATTTTGAATAAACATTTATATTGTTGGTTCACTTCTTATTTGATTTTAAAGTTATGAAAATATCATTATTCTAAGATTCTGAAGAAAATTGAAAAATTTGTTTGAAAATTTCAGAATGGTCGAAAAAGTATCATTTTTTATTTTAAAGGATTTTGCACAATTTTAGGATACATCCGAGTCATTTTAAAGGAAAATATGAAGGACTTTTAGAAGTTATAAAAATAAATATATTTTATGCTGGCGCGAATTTTTTCTAAAACTTTCATGTCATTTGTAGCAATACTTTGAAATGTTTTAAACCCTTTTTTAATTTCCTTTAAAAATGAATTTCTCAAAATAAAAAAATAAAAGCGCTACCGGAAATTTCAAGAAAAGCTTTTTATTTTCTTGAATCCTTTCAACCATCTTAAAATACTTTGAAATTTTCAAAAACGTAAATCTTGATTTCAATTTTTGTAAACCTTTCCAAATTTTAAATGATTTTTTAATCATTTCCAATCCACTTTACCCTTGTAAATGTATCTTTAAAAATGATTTGAATTTTTCCAAGAATGTCCTTAAAATTATGAAACATAAAAAAATGCTTTCAGATTTTCCAGATTCTGTTTTGACAATAATTTTGGTAATCTTTGGATATTTTTTTTAATTACTTTTTTTAAAATAAAAAATTAGTTTAATTTATTCCAAGAATTTTGATATATAGTTTTTAATATCATAACAACTTTAAAAAATTCTTAAGAAGCTTCAAACTGTTTTTTTTCCAAATATCCAAAAACTTAAATTTGTAAAGTTAACTTCTTTTTTAGTTTTAAATTAATTTTTAATCTTTTTAAAGCTTCTAGATTTCTTTTAAACTTACTCAATTTTACCATAAAACGTTGTAATTTTGCTAATAGAAAAATGTTTCTTTAAAATCGTCCAACACAGAATTAATTTTCAAGAAATAATTACATTTTAAACCAAGAGATAAGCTTTGATTTAAGATGGATTTCTTTTTTAATTAAAAATATCAATTTTCAATCAAATTCTCTCATTAAATCTAACACATCAGTGCTTACGTATTGCATTTCTTCAATTTCCAAATTCATGTTGAAAGCGATTTTACAAACAAAAACAACGACGAAAGAAACCAAGAATCCTGAAGTTTGTTATCTTTAACACTCCCTTTAAGACGTCCTCACACCTACGGCACGCACACTAATTGTGGTTCTCCCACTACGTGTCCTATTTGGTTCATGATTTGCGCCCATGATTTACGCATGCGCGCACCTAATATCGCGTGATTGGAGGGGCATCCGATAAGTCCGCAATTCCTGGAATTTTGCGCCCCTACAGCCCCGCAGTTGGAAAGTTATTGGACTTGTACTGTACGGGTTTCCGGACAACAATAGTTTTCAATTATTTTGAGTATTTTCGATTTATTTCTAGAATTAATCGAAAATGGCCATGCACTTTTTAATAGAGGAAAAAAATGGATGAAAAAAAACGGAAAAAATGGATTGATAATCAGCTTGACACTGACCAGGGTGTAATAATAATGTAATTTAATCTAGTAACCTATTCCTTTTTAACCATGTCATTGTCAGAGATTGTGTTACCTTGGAAATATATCCAATTGAAAAATTCTTTAATGGCAGAAATTATTTTAAAAAAAAATTATCGTTGTTCAAAAACTATACAATTTGTAATGAAAAGATTTTTTTCTCTTTAATCTGAAGATAAATATTTAATCGTTCCCCTTTTTTAAGCACTTTTTTCGCTGTGATCCTCGAGAGTAGTACATCGCACAAAGTCCCTCTTCGTAAATTACCAGCGGATGCCTTTCCATCTCTGTCTATCCAGCGACGCGAGAGAACCTCTCGACTAGTATTTTAAAATACGGAACTGAAATCCCACAAAAACGACAAGACGAATTTAAACACGAAGTCTCACAAGTTTTCCCCCTCCTCCAAGTGTCGTTGTTCTTTCAAGTGGCGGCAAGTTGGTATTCTCAAAAAAAATCTGGGTGATAATTCTTACGTCGGAGTTCATTAGCTATCTTGAATCTTCCCTACCGCCGCTCGTCGTTAATTTGTTCCGTTTGGACAAAAACGACTTTCAATACACTAGAACAGAAAAGTGTGGCAACAAATAGTTTATAAAAAATGCATGATAAAGAGTCTCATTGGAATGAATGAAGCCTAAAATGAAATTCCTTAAATATCAACGACCCAGATTACACATTTAAAATTTATATCTTGAATACAAAATGCAATAATACTCCTAGCCAAAAAGTAAAAAGATTTTTTTTACTTTTTAAAAAAGGCATTTTTTTAAATTAGCGTTTAAACTTTATAATAAAAAACTAAAAGTCCTATAAAAAATTAAAGATAGTTCTGGATTCATCTCGGCAATATCTACAGGTATTTTTTTCAATTTTTCAAAAGAGTAATTATTTAAACAATTATATTGTTTATAATTTTTAGGAATTTATTAAAAAATTTAACCTTTACGATATCCCATGGATAGGGGATGGATAAATTGTTCGATAGTAGTTTCAGTTTTGTTTATAATAAAGGTTAAATAATAAAATCTACATGCTCAATGGGATATCGTAAAGGTGTGTGCGTGGAGGGGGTAAAGACAATTTCTAAACTAACTTTTTGGCATTGTTTAAAATAGTGTTTAATTTATTTTTTTCCAAGGTATGTTATGTTTGGATTATCAACTCTTAATTGTTTATCATAATTGTTAAATAAATTCCTAAAAATTATAAACAACATAATTGTTTAAATAATTACGTTTTTGAAAAAATGATAAAAAGCGCCTGGAGATATTGCCGAGATGAATTCAGAACTATCTTTAATTTTACAATATGACTTTTAGCTTTTTATAATAAAGGTTAAATGTTAATTAACAACGCATTTGTTTAAAAAATGACTTTTTTAAAGTGAAAAGTATTTCAAATAAAGAAAATCGTTTTTTATGAACAATGTTAAAGTTCACAAAAAAAGCTTTAATTTTAACCATGTTTTTTTTAATTTACTTTTTTCTGACCATCGCTTCTTACCAATTTTTGAAAAATAATTTCATTTTAATAAAAGTCGGCTGATTTTTGCCGGAAAACCATTCGCTACAATTCTACTGTTTCCAATTTTGAAATTATATTTTTCTATAGCTGAAATCGTTAGAACAATTTTTTCTAAACAAAATTTTTTTTAAACAAATAATTATATTTTGAAATTATTTAGTTTTAAAAAAAAAATAGAAACGGTAGAGCTGTAGAGCATTTTTTTCCGGATAAAATAAGCTGTCATTTCTTAAAATGCAATAATTTTTTTTGTGAATTTGAACATTTTTCATAAGTAAAATGTTTTTTATTTGAAATGACTAATTTGGACCAATAAAAATGGAAGAAAGCTTATAAGATATCAAAGACGTTTTTCAGATCTGCATTTTACATTAGGCTTTCAATTTTTTTATAAATAAACGGATATGGCGAAAAAATCGCCATTTTTTCTATTCGACTTCGAGGTGCTCGTCAATAACACGAAAATGACTGAAATCATCTAAGTTTCGTAGAGGAATGTAAGTAAGAGATATTCTAATTTTATATGATAAAAAAAATTGATAAACAAATTATTTGTTGCGAGAATGTTTCTTACGATTTCCCATAATCTTATGCTTTTTAAAGTTATATTGCAAGAAATTTGGATAAAAACAACATAATGATAAAGAAATTTCTTCTTGAGATTATTATTGTTAAAATTATTATAAACAAATTTATTTTAAAAATGCATTAATCAGGCATTTTTCGACAGAAAAAATCGTGTCTTTCAATGACATTTTTTTAATTAGGAACTTTATGCTAATTTTATAAAAACTCTTAATTTGCTGATGAATCTTATGATTTTTTTAAACAAATTTAATAAACAAATGCACATATAAGGCATTTCTCGAAAGAAAAATTAGTTTTTTTTCAATGTCAATTTTTTTAAATTAGAAACTTCATGACAATTTCAAAAAGAATGAATAATTTATTGATCAATATATATCCTCGACTGATTCCCAAATAATGCTTTTGTTTACTATTTTTTTTTTCAAAAAATATAAAATTTATCAACTAACTATGAATTTCGCTGAAATTATCATGAAGTTCCCAATTAAAAAGAGTAAAATAAAAAACAAACTATTTTTTTCGTCCACAGATAACTGAATAATGCATTTGTTTGTTAAATTTTTTCTAAAAAATTCATAAAATTTATCAGTTAATCATGAGTGCAGCTGAATTTATTATGAAGATCACAATTTCAAAGTCTGACAGCGAAAGAAAAGGAATTTTTCTGTTGACAGATGCCCCAATTTGTTTATTAAAATTCTTTAGAAAAATCGTAAAATTTATCAATAAATTATGAATTTTTTCTGAAATTATCATGAAGTTCTAAATTAAAAAATGTGTCATCGAAAAGAAACTAATTTTTCGGTCGGAAAATGGGTTATATATATGCATTTTTTAAATAAGTTGGTTAACAAACATTTTAAAATTAATAAAAAAATTATTAATTTTTCTAAAATTCTCATAAAGCTGCGAATTAAAAAAATTACATCGAAATAATCAATTTTTCTCTCAAAAATAGCCTGATTAATACATTTGTTTATTAAATTTTTTATAATATTAACAATAATAATCTCAAGAAAAAGTTTCTTCATAATTATATTGTTTTTATTCAAATTTCTTGCAATATAGCTTAAAAAATCGTAAAATTATTGAAAATTGTAAAACAACATTCTATAAACAAATAATTTCTTGATACAAATTTTTTGTTTATTGTACAATATTATAATATCTTTCTCTTGTAATAATTTATGAAATTTCAGGCGATTTCAACAGTTTTAATGTTTTTGACGAGCACCTGGAATTGTCAAATAGAAAAGAAAGCCATTTTTTTCGTAATATTTTTTTATTAGTAAAAAAATTGAAGGCTCATTTCAAAAAGCAGGCTCGACAACTCTTTTAGAAATCTTATCATAAACATTTTCTTTAATTCAAAATTAATTGTTTTAAGTGAAAATTTAATGATTCCATTTTTAGTTAAAAAGTTAACTAAATAGTTGAAAGTTGAACTCCTTTGCTAAAAATGCATTTTTTAAGATTCATCTTTTTTAGTTGAAAATTCATCACTTTGGTTGAACAATTAAATATTTTTTTGAAAATTCATTCTTGTTTTTTTTTTTTTTTTGAAAATTATATATTTTAAGTGAAAATAGTGAAAATTTAACTATTCCATTTTTGTTTGAAAATTTTTCTTTTTTATACAAAAATTTAACTATTTCCAAGAAAGTTGTAGAAACAAATCTGAAATTTACAGGACGTAATCTGAAAATAATATTTGATATTTTTACCAATTAAAGATTTTTATTTAAATTCAAAAACAGTTAAATTACACCCAAAAAATACCAAAATAATAGATATTTCAAACTATGAAGATGAATTTGTTATAAAATATAAATATTTTTGAAAAAATTTGTCAATCAAACTGTTAAATTTAGAAGACAAAACGACGAATTTTCTGTAAAAAAATTTAATTTCCTACCAAAATGTTGAACCAAAATAAAAATATTTTTCGACAGGATAGTTCATCCTTCAACAGAAAAAGTTGTTTTTCTATAAAATAGTTCAATTCTATATTTTAAAAATTAGTTATTAAAACATAAAAGAAATTCGCAACCAAATACATACAATTTTAAACAAATAGTTAAAATTATGAATCTTTAACCAATAAAATGAATTGTTCAGAAATTAGTTTAATTTTTAACCCAGGAGTTAAACTTTCAACCTAAAAAGATGAATTTTCAATCAAAAATACAGAAGTTCGATTTCTGAAAAAAATTTAGTTTGTAATTTAAAAAAATTGAATTTCATACAAAAATACGAATTTTCAACGAAATACCGTAATTATATAGTAATTTTCTGTAAACAAATTGAATTTTATAATAAACAATTTAAATATTCGTTAAAAAAAATTACCCCAAAAGATACTAATTTTCAACTGTGCTTTAATTTTCAACAAACTAAAATAAATAAGTAAAAAAATAAATTTTGAACTAAGAATTCTAATGTTAACTTATTATTCAAAATAATTGCTGAATTTTCAAGACAAAAAAACCAATTTTCTATATAAAATAATTGAATTTTCAACCCTCAAATTAACTTAAAAAAATAATTTTTACCCCCAAAAAAGTAGTTTCAACAAAGTAGTACAATTTTCAATCAAAGAGATAAATCTTCAACAACAAAAATTAATTTGAAGTAGTTTAACTTTGAACTGAAGAGTTAAATTTTCAACCAAGAAGATTAATCTTCTACCAACCTAAATGCAATTTCCACCAAATAATTGATTTTTTGTCTAAAAATATTACATTTTAACTAAAATTATAATAGTTAAATTTTCATTACAAAAAAATTATTTTCAACTTAGAAAAGCGAATTTTCTACAAAATATTTAAATTTTCAACAAATTTTATGTATCTTACGCCAAAAAATTAATTTTTTATAAAACTGTTCAACTTTTTATGGCTTTTTATGAATAAGTGAATAATATAAATATTTGTTGTTAAAATTGCAGAATCCCCCTCCGAAAAATTTTCTGGATGCGCCCTTGCATGTTGTAACTCCTTTTTAAAAAGTCAGAAATACCTTAACTAAGGTACATTCGGCTTGGAATTTCATAAGCTTTCTAATTATTTTGTCTTTAAATGTCTAGTTTTATGTCCGACCGAGTTGTCGTGTTTCAAAGTAATCCGTGATTTTTAGTGCCGCTCGTGCTAGCCGTATAGATCTACGGCAGTGCATATATCCCAGAGCGTGAATATTCAAATGAAGGAAGAATAAGCCGGCATCTTCATTTTTTTATTTCTCTATTTTCTAACTTTTTATTACTTTGACAACCACGTAGGGATTTTATTATCTTCGAGATATTAATCTCGCACCTGCGACACAACTGCGCGTCCTGCTGAACGTCACTTTTTTACGAGGTTTTGATGCGTCCCTTTCGAAACCGTGGTATTTTTTTTAGAATGTATTTTAGAAATATAGACTAAGGAACCGTTTAAATAAGAAGGGACACTAAAATTAAGGAGGAGACCGAGCTTTTCGTAATATCTTCTATAAAAGCTGACAAACACGCGCGCTTTGCGCGGAATTATACTTTAAGTTTTGAAAACGGCCATGCGGCAGCGCTAGTAATAACTTTGAGGTGAGACAACTTAGCGGCGCCACAAACGAAAAACAAAATGCCATATAATCCATATTTTTTTGCTATTTTTTTGCCATTTTTTAACAAACAAACAAATTTTTATGCTCTATTAGTTTTCGAGAAAACAAGGCGCCGCTAACTTGCCGGCAACTCAGCAGCGCCATCTACAAAAATCATCAAATTTAGTAAAATAACTAGGCTAGATTTTTTTGCTAGTTTTTTGCTCTGCAATGCGCTATGAATCGTTTTTGTAAAATTAACCCTTATTTAAAAAACTCAACCCTTGAAATAAAAAAAAAATTATTTAAGAAAAGTATTTAAAAAATGACTAGGCTAGATTTTTTTGCTATTTTTTTGCTTTCCAATGTGATATGTAACACTTTCTTCAAATCAACCCTTATTTTCAAAAACCAACCCCTCTGTACCACGTAGACAATAATATGTCAAAAAATAATGTTTTTCAGAATTTTTCACTGTCAATAGAGTCTCTGATTTTTCGGCTCATCGAAATAACCCACTCCGATTTTTGGGCTTCAACCCTTAACGATAAAAAGCAACCCCTCTGTACCACGTAGACATTACTTTGTCAAAAAATAATCTTTTCCAGAATCCTACACTATCA
>JAWWLR010000034.1:110380946-110399217 GCA_035041075.1 Acraspis erinacei
TCATCAAAAGTTTAACTCCTTTGTTAATTTTGATGAAAATTCGTTTCATTATTCGTGCAAAATAAATATTTTAAGCTCGCAATTAAACTAATTCATTTCTGGAAAAAAATTATCTTTTTCAGTTTAAAAATGAAATAAATGGTTAAAAATTAATCTTTTTTAGTTGAAACTTTGACTTTTTGATTGAAAATTCATGTATTTTGTTGAAAATTCATGGTAGAAATGTATTCGTCTCAGTTGAAAAATTAACCTTTTGAATAAAAAATGGAATTGTTTATCAGAAATATCAACTGTAATATGCTTCGCTGAAAATTGATCTTTTTTATAGTAGAAAATTTAGCTCTTTGTTTTTAATGAAGTTTCGTGTTAAAAAATCGAGTTTTTTGTAGAAAATTCAACCTATTTGCTTGAAAAGTCGACGATTTGGTAGAAAATTAAACTATTTAGTTGAGAATTAAACTTTTTTGTTGAAAATTATATTTTTGGGTTGAAAATTCGACTCTTTTGTCGATAATTGAACTTTTTGGCTTTAAAATGAAATAATTTTTTTGAAAATTCATCCATTTTTTAAAAATTTAAGTTATATTTAAGGACCACGATTACTGGAACATTTACTTGAAATAAATTCTTTTAAATAAAATTAATTTCGGTACCATATTCCTAAGATTTCAAGTAGAAATGTATTGCTTTTTCAACAAACCTGTTAAATTTTCATTAAAAAAAATTAATGTTTTAAAAACACAAATTTTTTAGAACAAATTTTACTTTTAAAGCTATGTGACGAGTGTGTTACTTGGCCAGATTCCTACCTTACCGACACCTTTCTTATTTCCTAACTTATTTTCACACGAAGCACCACATTGAGTTGCAAATTTGGGATACTAAATAATAAGCACTAAGAAAGATGGCTCTGGTCCTAAATTTTAATAATTGTCAAAAAAATTAGAAATATTTCTTTAAAGTAAAGTAGGAATCTGGTCACGTGACCCACTCATCACATGGCCTTAAACACGAAAAGATAATTTTTTGACGACAAAGTTCAGTTTCTACCAAGAATGATAAATTTCCAACCAAATAATTTAATTTTCAAACTAAAAAGATGAATTTGTAATAAAAAAATTTAATTTTTATACTGAAAGAGGAATCTTCAATCCAAAAGGACGAACTTTGTTTTCACAAAAACAAATATTTAACAAAACGGTTGAACTTTTACAAAAAAGATGACTTTTCAAGAAAATAGTTGAATTTTTTAACAAAATAATTATATTTTTAACCAACTAGTAGAATTTTTAAATAAAAGGTATAAACTTTTAATAAAAAATATCACTTTTTTAACAAAAGTTCATAACAAATTTCTAGATCTTTTTTGGTTGAACAACTTTTGCCTTTTCATTTTTTTTCGTCTCTTATTGTGTTATTTTTCCAACAAATGAATTATTAAACAATTTTTAATGTTGTTTTATTAGAATAAAAACAAAAAATAGGAGTTCCATCAGAAAATGACAAATGAAAAATGTATAGACTTTTTTTGGATGTATAACTTTTGAATTCTATGAAAAAATTTTAATTTTTAATTTTTTTTAGAAATAAAACCAAAACTACGAGTCCTGACTCCTGTTAAAAAGTGAATAATAACAAATTTGTAGATTTTTTTTTAAAAAGAATTTTGTTCATTCATTTATTTTTAGTTTTAACGCTATTTTTCATGATTAAAACAAAAACATTGTTAATGAAATATTTGTAAGATCAGTTTTAAGTTTTCAATTTTTGATTTTTCATAAAAATTCAAGAAAATGTTATAACAATCTTGCAGGGTGTTCTAGAAGAAACTTTTTCTTTACTATCGAAGGAGTGGGGGGGGGGGGGGGTCAAAGTTTAAACAAATATAATACCTTCTCTGATGAGAATTTAAAAATATTACTTTTCTATCAAAAGATCAACTTTAAATCCAAAAGGCCGGACTTAAAAATCATAGAAAAAACAAAATTTCAACAACAAAAAAACAGTTGCTTTTTCAACAAATAAACAAATAATTTTTAGGAAAACAGTTGAATTTTGAGCAAAGAAATAAATTTTTTTTTAATAAATTTAATTTTTAACCGAACAGTAAAATTTTTAATCAAAGAAATGAGTTCCGAACCAAAGATATAATAGCAGATTTTACAAATAAAAATAATTAAGTTTCAATAAAACCAAAAAATTTATTTTCTTCCAAAAACGATAACTTTTCTACTACAAATTAATTTTCGATTCAAAAAGACGAATTTTCTATCTAAAATGACGAATATTTAACTAACCGTTGCTTTTTCAACAAAAAAATAATTTTTTTAAGAAAGTAGGTTAATGCGCAACAAAATAATTAAATTTTCAACCAAATGGTAGAGTTTTTAGCAAAAAAAATTAATTATGAACCCAAAATAAAATAGTACACAAAAGATTATTTTGAACAAAAAATATAATAGTCGAATTTTCATATAATAAAAATAAACTTTTAACCGAAAAACATTATTTTCTATGAAGTCGTTTAACTATGAACGAAATAATTAATTTAAAAAATATATTAGAACTTTTGACCAAGAAAGATGAATTATGACTAAAAATACAATAGTACAATTTTCAAATAGAAAGAACTAACTTTAAACCAAAAAATAAATTTTCAAAAAAAATGATGACGGTTCTATTTTAAAAAACGGATTTTGGATTCAAAATTTTAAATCTTCTGTATAAAAAGACGAAAGTTAAACAAAAATTTGAATTGTCGACCGAAACAGATGACTTTTTAAACAAAAAATAGTTACATTTTCAACAAAATAATTTAATTTTCAACCAAATAGTAAATTTTTCACAAAAAAGGAGGGTTAAGTATGAATCGAGAATATAACAGTAAACTTTTCCAGTAAGAAGATCTAACTTTAAACAACAAAATTGATTTTCAAAAAAATGATGATTTTTCTATATTAATAGATGAATTTCCGATTTAAAAGAACGATTTTTCTGTATAAAATGACAAATTTTGAATAAAACATTTGAATTTTCGACCAAATAATATAAATTTTCAAAAATATGGATGAATTTTTAACAAATTTTAACAGAAGAATTTTAACAACAAAAAAATATTATTTTGAATGAAAAATATAATAGTAGGATTTTCAAATAACCAGAATAAACTTTTAACCAAAAAAACGTGATTTTTAATCAGAAAGTTGAATTTTTTTGTAAATAATTAAATTTTCAAACAAAATAGAACTTTTAACCAAGAGAGATAAATTAGGACCACAAAATATAATAGCACACTTTTCAAATAAAAAGAATTAATTTTTAACAAAAAAAAAATAATTTAAAAAAATGATCTCTTTGCTATACACAAAAATAGATTTTCAATTCAAAATAACAACTTTTCTGCATAAAAAATGAATTCTAAAGAAGCCATTTAAATTACTGACCGAAAAAGATGTTTTTTTCAAAAAACAGTGGAACTTTTAACAAAATAATTTAATTTTCAAGGAAATAGTCAATTTAAAAAAAAAAGATTATTTTTAACAAAAAATGTAACAGTAGAATAGTTTACTTTTTAACCAAATAGAACTTTTAAGTAGGGGAGATAAATTATGAACCTAAAAAATAATAAAATATAATTTTAAACAAAACATTTGATAGACAGTAAAATATTTAAATAATAAGAATAAACTTTAAGGCCGAGGACTTGATTTTAAATGGAATACTTGAATTTAAAAAGAAATAATTTAAATTTTAACCAAATTGAACTGTAAACCCGGGGAGACAAATTATGAACCTTAAATATAATAGTACACTTTTCAAATAAAAAGGATTAACTTAAAAAAAACAATTTAAAAAATGATCTCTTTTCTATATACAAAAATAGAAAAAATGAATTTTAAACAAAACCTTTGATTTATCGACAACAAAAAGATGGTTTTTCAAAAAAATGTTGAACTTTCAACAAAATAAATATAGTTTTAAATAAATAGCAGAATTTTTACCAAAAAAAAATTATTATTTTGAAACAAAAAATGTAACAGTAAAATATTTAAATAATAAGAACAAAATTTAAGGCCAAGGACTTGATTTTCAATGAAATACTTGAATTAAAAAAAAATTTAATTTTTAACCAAATTCAACTTTTAACCAGGGGAGATAAATTATGACCCTTAAATATAATAGTACACTTTTCAAATAAAAATAATTAGCTTTCAACAAATAAATTAATTTAAAATTAAAATCGTCAATTTTCTATATTAAAAAATAGATTTTTAATTAAAAATAACCAATTTTCTGCATAAAAGGATGAAAGTTAAACAAAAAAATTTAATTATAGACAAAAAAATATTAATTTTAAAAAAATAGTTGAATTATTATTTAAATAATTTAGTTTTCAACCAAATAGTAATAGAACTTAAAAAAAGGAAAAGAAAATTATTTGTTATCAAAAATATAATATTGCAATTTTCAAATAATGAGAATAAACTTTCAACAACAAAAAACTGATTTTCAAGGAAACATTTGAATATTCAACAAAAACTTTACTTTTCAACCAAACGGCAGAATCTTTTTACAAAAAGAAGAATATTTCCAACCAAAAATATAATAGTGGAATTTTCAAATAATGTGAAAAACTTTTAAACCAATAAAACATGATTTTTGATAACATAGTTGAATTTTTAAAAAGCATAATTTATTTTTAATCAAATAATGATATTTTTAACCAGGAGAGATAGATTATAAATTAAAAACATAATAGTAAAGTTTTCCACAAGAAAAGAATTCACTTTAAACAAAAAGAAACAAAAATTTTAAACAAAAATAATTAATTTTTTATATTAAAAGATGAATTTTTGATTCAACAGTACGAACTTTCGCTATAAAAAGACAAATGATAAATAAAAAGTTTGAATTTTCGACTAAAAAATATGACTTCAACAAAATTGTTGAATTTTCGACAAAATAATTAAATTTTTAACTAAATAGTCGAATTTTTTACCAAAAAAAAAAATGATCTTATCCAAAAATATAATAGTAGAATTTTCAAATATTAATAATAATAAACTTTTAACCAAGATCATGATTTTTAGTCAAATAGTTGAATTTTCAGCAAAATAAATAAATTTTTAATAAATTAGTAGATTTTTTAGAAAAAAATTGTTAAATATTAAGAATAAAGGTTTAACCGAAAAGCATGATTTTTAATGAAATAGATGAACTTTCAACAAAATAATTAATTTAAAAAAAATCAAATCTTTACTTTTTTATATTAAAAGATAGATTTTCGATTGAAAAGAAAGAACAAATTTTCTGCATAAAAAGAAGAATGTTAAATAAAACATTTAAATTTTCAACAAAAGAATCTTTGCAACCAAAAATATAATAGTGAAATTTTCAAATACTGTTAATAAACTTTTAATAAAAAAACATGATTTTTAATGAAATAGTTGAATTTTGAACAAAATAATTTAATTTTCAACCAAATAATCGAATTTTTAACCAGAAAAGATAAATTATTAATAAAAAATATAGTAGTAAACTTTTCCAAAACAAAATAATTGACTTTAAACCAAAAGTTGTCTGTATAGAAAGACAAATGCTAAATAAAAAGTTCATTAAATTTTTGTAACCAAATAGTCGAAATTTTTACAAAAAAAAAAGAAATGATTTTGATCCAGAAATATAATATCAGGATTTTCAAATAGTAATAATAAAATTTTAACCAAGAACATGATGTTTAATTAAATATTTTAATTTTTAACAAAATAAGTGAACTCGCAATCAAATAGTAGACTTTTCCAAAACAAAAGAATCACTTAAAATAAAAAAAATTAATTTTTAAACAAAAATAATGAATTTTCTATATTAAAAGATGAATTTTTTATTCAAAAGTACGAATTTTCTGTATAGACAGAGAAATGCTGAATAAAAAGTTTTAAATTTTGACTAAAAAATATGACTTCTCAAAAAAATTGTTGGATTTTCAATGAATTAATTAAATTTTTAACTAAATAGTCGAATTTTTTGCAAAGAAAGAGAAATTATTTTATCCAAAAATATAATAGTAGAATTTTCAAATAATAATAATAATAAAATTTTAGCCAAGAAAATAATCTTTAAGCAAATAGTTAAATTTTCAGCCAAAAAAATAAAATTTTAATAAAATAATAGGTTTTTTACAACAAAAAAATATTATTTGTAACAAGAAATGTAATAGTCGAATTTGTAAATATTAAGAATAAAGCTTTTACCGAAAAGCAGGGTTTTTAATGAAATAGTTGAACTTTTAACAAAATAATTAATTTCCAAAAAATAAAATGTGAATAAACGTTTAAAACAAACATGATTTTAATGAAATAGTTGAATTTTGAAAATAATAATTTAATTTTCAATCAAATAATCGAACTTTTAACAAGGAGAGATAAATTATTAATAAAAAATATAGCAGTAAACTTTTCCAAAACAAAAGAATTGACTTTAAAACAAAAATAATTTTTTAAAAAAAATCATGACTTTTCTAAGTTAAAAGATGAATTTTTTAATGAAAAGAACGAATTTTCTGTATAAAAAGAAGAATTCTAAATAAAAAGTTTGAATTGTTGACAAAAAAATAGTCGAATTTTCAACAAAAATGGTGCAATTTTCAAAGAAATAATTAAATTTTGTAACCAATTAGTCGAATTTTTTACAAAAAAAAGGGAAATTATTTTGATCCAAAAATATCATAGTAGGATTTTAAAATAAGTAAATAAATTAATAATAATAATTAATAATCAATAAATAAATAAATTTTCTGTATAGGTAGAAAAAACGCTAAATAAAAAGTTTTAATTTTCTACTAAAAAATATGACTTTTCAAACAAAATTTTGAATTTTCAATGAACCAATTAAATTTTGTAACCAAATAGTCGAATTATTTACAAAAAAAAGAAAAAAAAATTATTTTGATCCAAAAATATAACAGTAGGATTTTCAAATAGCAATAATAAATTTTTAACCAAGAACATGATTTTTGATGAAATAGACGAATTTTCAACAAAATAACTAAATTTTCAACAAAGTAACTAAATTTTCGACAAAATAACTAAATTTTCAATCAAACAGTAGACTTTTCCAAAACAAAAAAGATAATTTAAAAAAGATGGTGACTACTATACTAAAAGATGAATTTTTATTTAAAGGAACGAATTTTCTGTATAAAAAGACAAATCTTAAGTACGGCATTTTAATTTTCGATAAAAAAATATTGCTTTTTTAAAACATAGTTGAATTTTCGATAAAACAATTAAATTTCCAACCAAACGACATAATTTTTTACAAAAAAAGAATATTTTAACCCAAAAATATAATATAAAATTTCTAAATAACAAGAATAAACTTTCAACCAACATACATTATTTTCTAGAAAATAGTTGAATTTTCAAAAAAATAATTAATTTTGTAACAAATAGCAGAACATTCGATATTAAAAATAAATTGAACTTTCAACAAAATAATGAAATCAAACAGATAGTAGATTGCCTAACCAAAATAGATGAATTTTTCAATTAGGTTCCCTAAGAATAAAATTTTTTTATTTTATTTATATATTTATTTTAAATGCCCATTGGTTAAAAAAAATATCAGAATATTTTTTTTTCACCTTTTTCCTACTTTCTTTAATTTTTTCTCAAGAAGGGTTCGTTGACTGGAAAAAAATCATCAAAAAATATATATTTCAAAGAGATCTACAAGTTTAATTGATAAAATTTCTAAATACAACCAATAATTTTGAAAGAATTCAAGAAAAATCTGTTTTTCATTTTTCCCAGGTATGTTTGCAAAATTAAAAAAAAAATGATTTACTTTGTAACTAAATAATTTATTTAAAATACAGTATCATTATTTTTATTTCCAATTTTAACAAAACTGTCTCTTCATATCTAATACTTCATTTAAAGGAAAGTATTGCCATTATTCTTTAGAATTCCACTATTACTTTAGTCTCTTCAAATTATAAATAAATTCCTTAAGCAAAATTTCAAACAAATGTTAAAATAAATTTGTATTCAAATAATGACTATCATTTTGAATTTAAATATGCCGCGCTCCAATCGATTATACCTACAGACCGAGTCAAACGAGAGAAGTCTCGAAACATTGAGGTTAGGGTCGATTAATTCGATAATTTCCTTTTCCGTCCTCCATGAGTTCTCCATGTCCCCATTTTGCATCGCATTTTATTCGGCTTCTTCCGAAAAAGTGTAAAAAATGCGACAATTGTAATCAGAATTGTAGCCTCCTACGTTTAATAATGTAAGCCTCTAATGAAGAAGACAATCGGTGCTTAAGTGAACTTCCTCACAACGTATTGACGGTAAGTTTTTATCCAAAACAAAAATGTTGGCAAACTATTTGGTTGTCGAGATTGTCGAGTCTTCGGTAATGGCCGCATCTTATTTTTTATCAGTAGATTCAAAACAGTCGATAAGAGATTTTCTCTTACATAAATGTGCTTCTTGAAATTCTAATTTAGAATGTTTCATTTAAGACTGTGATGAGCAAGTGGAACATTTTGTTCTTTGTCTGACATTTTGACGAATTGGCTGAATTCCGCCATTGTAGATTTGTTACTTAAATAAAAATAAAACCGCACCGGTTTCCTGAGAGGATCAAGCTGTGGTTCATTATCAATTTACTCTCGTAGACTGATAATTTTTGGGGCGGATTCTTCAGAAAATTTTTAGTTTTTGTTTTTATTATCGCCTGATAAGACCCTGAGTTCAAAAAATAATGAATCACCCTCTCGAAAGCTCCGATAACTGAAAAGATGTTTTTGTACCATAACCTCAAAACCGTTTCAGCCCTCTGATTTACTACACAATTCACACTTTTTGAGCTACTATTTCGAACAAAATGACACTAAATACACTCTTTTCTTGCAATTTTTAAGTAATAATTTATATTTTAAACAAGAAACGATTTTATTTTTAAACAAAAAAGGATGAATGTCTTTCTAGTTGAATTTTGTAATTTTTCTTTATAAATAGTGGAGTTTTTTAAAATGTTTCTTAATAAATAGTCGATTTTAAAAATACTTCTTAATAAATAGTTGCGTTTTCAACCAAGTAGTTCAATTTTAAAACAATAAGATGAATTTTTAACACCAAAAAACATGAATTATCAACAAAGTACATACACTTTTAACCAAATAGTTGATTTTTCTACCAAGAAAATTTATTTCCTGCCATAAATGAAAAATTTTGAATAAGAAAAATGTAAAATTTCATATTTCAACAATAAAATATTTTAATATAAAATAAAGGATTTTATATGACTAACAAAAACAAGTTTTTAACCCAAAAAGATTATACTGTACCGGAAAATTGGATTTTTTAAACAAAATACATCAATTTTCTACCAAACAGATAAATTTTTTACTAATTTTTTGAATATTCTTTAAAAAAAATACGATTTTTCTAAAAAAAAAATAACAGTTAAACTTTATACAATGCGGTTAAGTTTGCAAGAAAAAAATATATTTTAAAGAAACAGTGGAATTTTTAGCACTAATTTAAGACGTGACGGTTACATTTTTATATAAAAAAAAAAATCATATTTGACCAGAAAAGAGGAATTTTGAAGTCAATAAATATATTTGCAGTCAGGTAGTTTAATTTCCTACAAAATTGTTGAATTTTTTAGCGAAAAATACGAATTTTCTAAAAAGAATAAAAATTTTCAACCAAATAGTTTAATTTTCTACCAAAAAGGTAAATTTTCGACCCAAAAATACAAATTTTCTACAAATCTGTTTAATTTTAAACAATAAATTTAATTTTTTACCGAAACAGTTCAATTTTTAACTAGGCATTTGCATTTTTCATTTAAAAATTGATATTCTTCCAGAAAATACCAATTTTTCATAAAATAAGTAACTTTTTAACCAAATAGTTAAATTTCCTACTAAAATTTTGAATTTTTGATTTAAAAATACGATTTTTCTTTTAAAAAAAAACTGTTGAATTATCTACAGCGCGTTTATTTTTTAATAAAAATTTTGATTTTCAAGAAACAGTGGAATTTTTAATCAGGCAGTTTCCTTTTTACTAAAAAAAATCATATTCTTTCAGAAAATACCAATTTTCAACAAAATTTCAAAATTTCTAACCAAATAGTTAAATTTTCGAATTTTCTGTCTAAAAATATAATTTTTGGAGAGAGAAAAAAGCAGTCAAATTTTCTTTAATACAGTTAAGTTTAAAAAAAAAATTGATTTTCAAAAAACAGTAATTTTTGACCTAACAGTTGCATTTTTATTTAAAAAAAAATTATATTTGACCAGAAAAGACGAATTTTGAAGTCAATAAATAAATCTTCAGTCCGGTAGTTTAATTTCCTACCAAATTGTTGAATTTTTTTAAGTGAAAAATACGAATTTTTTAAAAAGAAGTTAAATTTTCAACCAAATTGTTGAATTTTGTACGAAAAAGGTCAATTTTCTACCAAATTGTTAAATTTTGGAGTGAAAAATACCAATTTTCTACAGAACAGTTGAATTTTCAACGAAAAATTTATTCTTGAACCGAAACATATTAATTTTTAACCAGAAATGACCAATTTTTCAGAAAATAGTTAAATATTATACTAAATTTAGAATTTTCGATTAAAAAAAAAAACGATTTTTCTAAAAAAAAATTATTTTCGAAAAGCAGTTAAATTTTTTAGCAGACAGTTGCATTTTGAATCAAAAGAATTTATATTGTACCAGAAAATACCAATTTTTAACAAAATACATAATTGTTCAGCTAAATAGTTAAATTTTTTAATTTTCGCACCAAAAATACTTTAAACCTCAATTAAGAAAAATTAGCTTTTTAATCAAATATTCGCATTTTTAAGGGGGAAAAAATGTTATTCTACCGGAAACACGAATTTTCAAAAAAAAATACCTAAAGTTTCAATCCAAACATACGATTTTTCTAAAAAAAAAAAAAAACAATTTAATTTTCTACAAAAAAAATTAAGTTTTTCAATAAAAAAATTGATTTTCAATAATCGGATTAATTTTTAACCAGTTGCACTAAAAAAATTAACTTCTACCGGAAAAGACGAATTTTCCAGGAAATAGTGAATTTCCAACCAAACTGTTGAACTTTCGAGCCAAAAATAGGAATTTTCTATTTAAAAAAAGTGGAACCGTTTACGAAGCAGATAATTATTCAACAAAAAATTGAGTTTTTAACCGAAACATAACATTTTTTAACCAGACAGTTGCATTTTTAATTTTAAAAAAGCCCCCCGGATATTCTATCTATTATATTATATAGAAATTATATTATATTCTTTGTTCAAAATTGAAATCTTTTCTCAAAAATTCCTATATTTAATTTAAAAATCATCTATAAAAAATACAATCTTTAAAAAAAAAAACGTTTGAATTTTCTACAAAGTAGTTAATTAAAAAAAATTTATTTTCGCGAAAAAGTTGAACTTTTAACTAGACATTTGCATTTTTAATTAAAAAATTGATATTCTTCTTGATCAGACCATTTTGAACAAAATTAAATGCGTTTAATTTTTTAATGAAAAATTTGATTTTCAAGAAACAGTGAAATTTTTAATCAGAGAGTTTAATTTTTATTCAAAAAGATCATATTCTACCAGAAAATACCAATTTTTAACAATGTACATAATTTTTCAGCTAAATAAGTTAAATTTTCTACGAAATTTTTTAATTTTGGATTCAAAAATACGATTTAAAAAACAGTTCAATTTTCTACAAAACAGTTAAGTTTTCAATGTAAAATTGATTTTTAAAAAAGTAGAATTTTTAACATGACAGTGGCATTTTTAATTAAAAGATTGATATTCCACCGTAACACGAATTTTCAACAAAATACATAAATTTGCAATCAGCTTAATCTTTAACCATTTGGTTTTTTTTTAATAAAATACGAATTTTCTATTTTAAAAAAGTCGAATTTTTTACGAAAGAGATGACTATTCAACAAAAAATTTACTTTTTAAGCAGACAGTTGCATTTTTAATTTAAAAAATTAATATTCTACCGGAAAATACGAACTTTCAACAAAATAGTTTCATTTTCTACCAAAAAGGTACATTTTCTACTAAAATGTTCAATTTTCGAGCCAAAAATACAAATTTTCTACAAAACGCTTTCATTTTTCACAATAAATTAAATTTTTTACCGAAACAGTTCAATTTTTAACCAGGCATTTGCATTTTTGATTTAATAATTTATATTCTTCCTGAAAATATAAATTTTTAACAAATTACGTCACTTTTTAATCAAATAGTTAAATTTTCTACTAAATTTTCGAATTTTCGATCCAAAAGTACGATTTTTTCTAAAAAACAAAAGTTGAATTATCTACAGCGCGTTAATTTTTTCAATAAAAAATTTGATTTTCAAGAATGTGTGGATAATAAGTTAAATTTTCTACGAAATTTTTTAATTTTTGGTCCATAAATACGATTTAAAAAAAAAAACAATTTAATTTTCTACAATGCAGTTAAGTTTTCAATATAAAATTGATTTTCAAAAAAGTAAAGTTTTTAACTTGACACTTTAATTTTTAATCTAAAAATTGATATTCTACCGAAAACACGATTTTTCAACAAAATAAATAAATTTTCAATCTAAACATACGATTTTTCTAAAAAAAAATTTAAAACCCAATTGAATTTTATACAAAACTGTTCAGTTTCCAATAAAAGAAAATTTATTTTTAAGAATCGGATTTATTTTTAACCACTTGTATTTTTAAACAAATGAAAAAATAAAATTCTACCAGAAAAGACGAATTTTCCAGAAAATACGTAAATTTGCAACTAAATTGTTGAATTTTCGGGTCAAAAATACCAATTTTCTATTTAAAAAAAAGTCGAATTGTTTACGTAACAGGTGACTATTCAACAAAAAATTTACTTTTTAATCGAAACATATCAATTTTTAACCAGGCATTTGCATTTTTAATTAAAAAAATGATATTCTTCCAGAAGAGACCAATTTTCAACAAAATACGTAACTTTTCATCCAAAAAGTTAAATTTTCTACTCAATTTTTAAATTTTCGATCTAAAAACACGAGTTTTCTAAAAAAAAAATATTTGAATTATTTACAACGCGCTTAAGTTTTCAATAAAAAAATTTGATTTTCAAGAAATAGTTAAATTTTTAACCAGACAGTTGGATTTTTAATAAAAAATTCATATTCTACCAGAAAATGCTAATTTTTAACAAAGTACATAATTTTTCGGCTAAATAAGTTAAATTTTCTACTAAATTTTGTAATTTTTTATCATTAAATAAGGTTTTAAAAAAGTCGAATTTTTAACTTGACAGTTGCATTTTTAATTAAAAAATTGATATCCTACCGGAAAACACGAATTTTAAACAAATTACATACATTTTCAATCCAAACATACGATTTTTATTTAAAAAAAATTTTAAAACCAATTGAATTTCCAACAAAACAGTTAAGTTTTCAATAAAAGAAAATTTATTTTCAAGAATCCGATTAATTTTTAACCATTTGCATTTTTAATTTTAAAAAATTACACTTCTACCAGAAAATACATAATTTTTCAACCAAATATGTAAATTTTTTACCAAATTGTTGAATTTTTTATACAAAAATACGATTTTTCTAGAGAAAAAAAAACAGATGAATTTTGTCAAAAACAGTTTAGCTTGGAATAAAAAAATTGACAAGGTCTCAGTCAACCCATATTTTATTTTATATAAATATCCAGAAGATATCACCGAAAATATATTTTTTTTGCCTAAAAAAATATTAAATATTAATTAAAATATAAAATTCTAAATATTTTAGTTTCTGAATTTTTTTGTGGTGTCAAATTTCGAACAATTCTAATACTTTCTCAATCATAATGATGAGAATGTAATAATTTTGAAAAGACTTGACTTTTTCTGCTGCAAAATATCTAATTCCGACGAAAAGTTTCCTGGAATATCAGTTTCTGTCGAGCAATAGCCAATTCCGGCCTCAATTCTCGAACATAATATTGTATTGTGTTTATTTGTAAATTTTCTATAGAGCCCAACCTGAACTTGCGTAACCTTAAGTTCTTTGTCAAGATCTATTTGTAGAAATATATTCCGCTCGTGAGAAAACACTACCGAAATACATAAATTTTCAGTCCCTTTATACAGTTTTCTATTAAATTGTTGAATTTTTTAAGCCTAAAATACAAATGTTCTTGAAAAAATTTAAATTTTCTACCTACTTTTTTAACTTTCAATCCAAAAAATACGATTTTTCTATAAAAAAGTTCAATTTTAAATAAAAAATCTGATTTAAAAAAAACAGATTAATTTTTAACAAGACAGCGGCCTTTTTAATTTAAAAAATTAATATTCTACCAGAAAAGATGAATTTACAAGAAAATACGTATATTTTCAACCAAGAAGATTAATTTTCTTGTCAAAAATATAATTTTTTTACAAATAATTTATATGGCCAAAGACTTACCTTTAAAAAATTGAATTTTATACAAATCGAATAGATTAGAAATCAAGTGTTAATTTAAATTTTAATAATTTTTTTATGTATAAAAATAAAATTTTCAAAACAGATTTTCTCTTCTTTAGAAAATTTTTTTTAAATCTAGAAAAAAAAAATTAATTGCGAAACTTTTTATTAATATAATTTATCAACTGGAAATTTTGCTTAAAAAATAAAGTTAATTTTCGATGGCACACTTTTTAATTTTGGACGATAAAATTTAGAATTGACACTATTTTTTCAAATTTATTACACTATTTACACCATTTTTTATTTCTTTATAAAATAAATAATAAAATATTTTAATATAAAATGAAAAACAGTTTGACTTACCTAAAAAAACGAGTTTTTAACAAAATACTTAATCGTCAAAACAGATTAAATTTTAATCAGTTTCATTTTTAGACACAAAAAAATTTTATTCTACCAAAAAATAAGATATTTTAACAAAATACATAGATTTGTCGACTAAATAATAATCTTTTTTTACTAAATTGTTGAATTTTCCATAAAAAATAGATTTTTGTAAAAAAAAAAACAGTTGAATTTTCTGGAAAACATTTTTAATGACAATTTTATTCTGAAGAAACAAATTAATTTGTAACTAAAGAGTTGCGTTTTTATTTTTTTAAATTTATTTTGTACAAAGCAGTTAAATTTTTAACCAAAAATTTAATTTCCAACCGTAAAAGGTAAATTTTTTAACCAGGCAGTTGCATTTGTAATAAAAAAACGAATATTCTACCAAAAAAGACTAATTTTTAACAAAAAACATGATTTTTTCAAGCAGGTAGTTGAATCTTCTACTATTTTTTTTAAACTTCGATAAAAAATACGAGTTTTCGAGAGAAAGAAAGCAGTTGAATTTTCTACAAAGCAGTTAGGTTTAAACAAATTTATTTTCGAAAAACAGTTGAGTTTTTAACAAGAAATTTGCATTTTTAATTATAAAAAATCGATATTCTACCAGAAAAAGACGATATTCTACCAGAAAAAGACGATTTTTCAAGAAAATACATAAATTTTCAAGCAGGTAGTTAATTTCCCACTAAATTTTCGAATTTTTTAGTAAAAAATACGAATTTTCGACAAAACAGTTAATTTTTTGAGCCAAAAATACAAATTTTCTACAAAAAAGTTATATTTTGAACCATAAATTTAATTTTCAACCGAAACAGATCAATTTTTAACCACAAAGTTGTATTTGTAATAATAAAAAATTATATTTGACCAAAAAAGACAAATTTTTAATAAAATACAAAAGTTTGCAACCAAATAGTTAAACTTTAAATTGTCGAAATTTTTTAACCAAAAATACAAATTTTCTAAAAAAAAACAGTTACATTTTTAACAATAAATTTAATTTTCAACCGAAGCAGATCAACTTTTAACCAGGAAGTTGCATTTTTAATTTAAAAAAAATATATTTTACTAAGAAAGACACATTTTTAACAAAATACAAAAGTTTTCAACCAGATTGTTAAATTTTTCACTACATTTTTAATCATCTGTAAAAAATACGATCTTTCTAAAACAAAAAAGCAGTTCAATTTTTTCAAAGAAGTTAAGTTTTCAAAAAAAAAATATATATTTTTGAGACAAAGTTGAATTTTGAACCAGGAATTTGCATTTTTCATTTAAAAAATTGATATTCTACCAGAAAAAAACGATTTTTCAAGAAAATTCATTAATTTTGAAGCAGGTAGTTTAATTTCCTACGAAATTGTTGCATTTTTTAGCCAAACAGATCAACTTTTAACCAGAAAGTTGAATTTTTAATAAAAAAAATATATATTTCATCAAAAAAGACAAATTTTTAATAAAATACAAAAGTTTTCAACCAGATAGTTAAACTTTCTACTAAATTTTTGAATCTTCTATCAAAAATTGATTTTTCTAAAAAAAAAAAAGTTCAATTTTTTTACAAAGCAGTTAAGTTTTCAATAAAAAAAATTATTTTCGAGAAAAAGTTCAATTTTTAACTAGAAATTTTCATTTTTCATAAAAAAATATTGATATTCTACCAGAAAAGGACGATTTTTCAAGAAAAATACATAAATTTTCAAGCAGGTAGGTTAATTTCTTACAAAATTGTTGAATTGTTGAATTTTTTGGCCAAAAATACGAATTTTCGACGAAGCAGTTAATATTTCTACCAAATTTTTGAATTTTCGAGCTAAAAATATAAATTTTCTACAAAACAGTTGAAGTTTCTACATAAAATTAAATTTTCAAACGAAACATCAATTTTTTAACAAAATACATAATTTTTCAACCAGATAACTCAATTTTCTGCTTAATTTCTGAATCTTTTTTCACAATATTTTTTTTAATTTATCAAAATATTTACACTATTTTTTTATCTCCAAAGGGAGTCCGAGCATTGCAGTTTTATATTTTTACATTTTTCAAAAGCTCATTTTTTTCTCATGAAATGCAATTTGGACATTATTTAATTCTAAAATAAACCCTATTTTGCATTAGTTTTAGATATTTATTTTGTTAAAAATGTATCTTTTTAATCCGAAAATTAGTCTTCTTTGTTGAAAAATCGTTTTCTTGGCTTAAAAAGAAAAAAAAAATTTGTATCAAATTGAATTATTTCCTACAAAATTAGACTTTGTTAAGAAATTAGTTTTTGATTGAAAATTAATTCTCAATGAAAATTTAACTACTTCATGTTTGGAAAAAATATAAAGTAAAAAGTAATTTAATGTATTTTGTTGCGAATTAATTTTTGTAACGAAAGTAATGTTCGCAATTACAATTTTTAGATAAAATTAAACTATTTGTTACAAAATTAGACGTATTTTGTAGAAAAAAAGTTATTTTTGCATTGAAAATTAATTTTCTTAATTATCACATGCACTGTTTAAACTATTTAGTTTAAAATATACGTAATTTGTTACAAATTCGTCTTTTCTGATGAAAAATTAGTCTTCTTTGTTGAAAATTTAACTATTTAGTTAAAAATGTATTCTTCTTTGTTGAGAATTCTGCTTTTTATTTTGTATACAAAATTATTATTCTTAGCTGAAAATTCATATTTTTTGTTGATAATTCCACTTTTTTCGAATTTATTCGCCTGCATGAAAATTTAACTATTTCTTTATTTTTGAAAAAAATATATAAACTAAAAATTAATCAAATTAAATTTCCTCTTTTTTTATTGGACCGAAAAAACAGAATTTCAGAAAAAAAAATCTGTCCAAGTTCGATTTTAACCGTTTTTAAAATAATTAGGTGAATTTTAATTTAAAAATTCTTGATTTTAGATTTTTATTTTAAAGCGCATATTTTTAATGTAAAGAATTTTAAATTGTAGTCTTGAAGACTAAAATAATAATTTAATAATAATATATTCGTATTTAAAGGCTTTTATTGAATTAAAAAATATCGTTTCAGTCTAAATTATTCCATTTTTAACCCATTTAATTTGAAATTTTTTAATTAAGAAAATGGATAATTATTTAATATTTAGTAATATTTGACTGTTAATTTAATACAAGTAAATTAAGGTCAAACATTTAAAAGGAAATACTTTTAATTTTAATTGTTTGATATAGAAAGCTTTGAATTTAAAAAATTTCGAAAAGCTTTTAAACTTTTTAACGTTACAAATTTTATTGTTCGATTTTAAAAAATGTTTAATTTGTTAGCGAAATTGTTGAATTTTTATGTAGAAATAATTTTAAGAGATATTTAGAAGTTTTGAAAAGATTCAAAATTAATTTAAAACTT
>JAWWLR010000034.1:110408154-110425142 GCA_035041075.1 Acraspis erinacei
GACTGTGTGTGTGACAAAAAAAAAGAAAAAAGGACAAACCTAGAATCGCAATATGAGAGAGAGGATTTTTTGAATTAGATATTTTTTCTCTCAATAAAATAAGAGCTTGGAGATGGTGCCGATGGTGCTGCACAATTTTTACGAGAGAGATAATAAGTTTGCACCATAATAATTTGTACCATCGAATATACGTTTTGGTTTGATGGTTGGAGATTTTGCAATGACGCACTCTCTCTCTCTCTCTGTCTCTCTCTTCCTCCTCTGTCTGTCGGTCAGTCTGTCAGTCACTAAATCTCGTAAGTATATGATATTCGCGTTACTTTATATTGTTTACTGCCCGCCAACAAATTGGACAAACAAACTGAGCAAAGAGACAGGCGTGTTGTTGTTGTTGTTACTGTTGTTTTGGACTCGAAGATTCTTCAAATGTTTTTTCTTCTCTCTGTCTGTCTGTCTGTCTCTCTCTCGCGCGCAAACAAACAAAAAAACAAACAAACAAAAAATGCGCCTGATTTCTCAAAATAAAAAGGATTGTGAAGGAAGAAAAAAGGTAAGGGTTTGGTGGGAAGGCTTGTTAGGGGGTCGCGGAATAAAGAGAGATATTAATTTCGTAGGACTATCCGCCGCCGAACTGGCAGGGAAATCAAGTGCCATATAACAGTCAGCAAGCGCCGCCACCACCCTCGCTGACGGCGGCGTCCCAGGAGTCGGGACGAACAGTTGAACCTGTTCCGCCAGGAATGGTGCCGCCGACTCTGCCAAGACCCGAAGACGCCAAGAAAGAAGGTGATGAAACATTTTTACTCTCTTTCTTTCTTTCTTCATCTTGATCTTGTTGTTCTTGTTGTTTAAATTATTATACTATTCCAATTTTATCACCACTAATGCATAATATACTTTTTTTAAGATTTCAACCTTCCATGCAAGTAGCCATATATTGTTGTTGCACCATTTCTCAAGTTACAATTATTTATTGTTTTATTTTTTATTTTTATTTTTATTTATTTTTTTTCCTTTCTGAATCTTCGATTAATCAATGCGGTGAAAGTTAATTAATGATTTTTTATTGGTTGTACCTTTCGTTTTTTTTGTTTTTTTTTTGTTTTTTTTTGTATTAAATCGATTCTTTCGTCCGATCATATTCACATATCTTCACAATGCCTTTCGAACTGTGAATGGTCGAGCAGCAATTGCAGCTGAAGTGAAACAGCAAAAAGCGACACTGGCTAAACAGCGAGAAGAGTACGTGAAAAAGTCGGGAACGCTTCAGCGTGAGCTGGAAATTTTGCGACAGCAGTGCGATGAAATTGGCAAAGAGACGGGTGGCCGGGAGAACAACAGAATTATCAAGGAAAATCAGAAATTGCAGGTAAATAGCAGGCATATTTAGTCAATCGGGGGGGATTGAGAAATCTGGAACATTGCAGGATATCTGAATGTGAGCGATATTGTGGTGGTCACTTTTTGTGAGTTTCAGGGTGGTTGCTGAATCGGAATATCGGGATTTTTTATTTTAGAAGATTATCCAATTTATATTTTTGAAGTATCACAAATTTTGCATCAATTGGTGTAATGCAATTTTTAATCAGTTTGATTTTAACTCCATTTTTTTGTGTACTTGGATTAACAAAAAAAACAGTTAAATTCTGCTGAAAAAATAATATTTTGCCAAATTAGCTCAAGTGTCAATCAAAGAAGAATAATTTTTTACTAAAAAATTTCATTTAACAAAAAAAAAAAAATGCAATTTTTACCAAAAAAGAATTTTCAAACTACGTTTTCAATCAAAGAAATGAAAATTGTAATAGTTAATATTTTAACTAAAAAAAGACTTTAATTTTCAATGAAAAACAGTTGAATTCTACCAAAGAGACAAATTTTTGTACAAAACCGTTGAAATTTCAGTAAAAAAGTTCTTTTTAACTAAAAAGATTGTTATTTTTTAATAAAAAACAGATAAATTCTACGAAAGAATGCATTTTCAACAAAATAGTTGAATCCCTAACCAAAAAAAGATTAATTTTTAACAAAACAGTTGCATTATTAACTAGAAAAATTTAATTTACACGGAAGCATATGTATTTTCTACCAACTAGTTGAATTTTTAACCAATTAGCTGGGTTTTTTTACCGATAAAATTAATTTTTAACACATTAGTTCAATATTCAATCAAACTGTTCAGTTTTCTACTAAAAAAAAAGAATCCTTAACGAAAAATGATAAATTTTTAATCAGTTTTATTTTTAAAAGCCAAACCTTAATTTCTACCGAACAGATGAATTTTCAGAGATGAAAAAACTAAATTTCTACGATCCAGTTAAATTTTTAATCAAAAAATTAATTTTCAATCAAATATTTGGTTTTCTTACTAAAATATTTGAATTTTCAACAATATTATTTGTATTTTCAAATATAAAAATATCGATTTTCAATCAAACGAGAATTAAAAAAGAAATATTTTCTCATAAAACAAAGAAAAATTCGACAAAACTGTTTATATTTTCAGCCAAAGAGATACATTTTTAATTACAAGGCTACATTTTCAACCAAAAACATTAATTTTTTACGAAGTCGTTCAATTTTCAACCAAAGAAGATAGATTCCCAATAAAAAATTTAATACTTGGTATTTTAACTTTAAAAAAAATTAATTTTATATAAAGTACCAGTTAATTTTACCAAAGAAGAAAAATTCTCTACAAAATAGTTGAAATTTCAAGAAAAAAGTTCATTTTCAAACAAAGCGATAAATTTTGCACTAAACTGATTAATCTTGTACCAAAAAAATTCATTTTTAACAAAGTAGTATTTTAAATTTAAAAAAATAGATGAATCTTTGACCAAAAAGGATCCATTTTTTACAAAACAGTTGGATTTTTACCCAAAAAAAAATTAAATTTCTACCAAAATAGGTGTCTTTTCAAAACAAAAAGACGAGTTTTCTTCAAACCAGATGAATTTTCATCAAGAAAGTTAATTTTCAATAAAATATCTGCGTTTTTTTTACCCAAAAAATTGATTTTTAACACAGTAGTTCCATATTCAACCAAGCAGTTTAGTTTTCAACTAAAAAAGTTTTAATTTACAATAAAAAACAGTTAAATTATACTAAAAAATACGAATTTTTAACAAAATAGTTATATCTTCAACCAAAAAAGATTAATTATTAACCAAAAAGTTTCATTTTTAACAGAAAAATACGAAGCAGTTGAATTTTCAACTAAAAAAAATATCAAATTGCAGCCAAACATGGAATAGTTAAATTCCCAGTTAAAACCATTTTTGAACAAAGTAAAAATAAATAAAATAGTTACATTTTCAGCCCAAGAGCTAAATGTTTAACTAAAATAATAAATCTTCAACCAAAAACATTAATTTTTTAAAAAGTCATTCAATTTTCAACCAATAAAAAAATTTAATATTTGGTATTTTAACTAAAAAAAATTTATTTTATATAAAGAACCAGTTAATTTTACCAAAGAAACAAAATTTTCTACAGAATATTTGAAATTTCATGAAAAAAGTTCATTTTCAACCAAAGCGATAACATTTTTCACTAAACTGATTAATATTCTACAAAAAAAATTAATTTTTAACAAAGCTCTGACAAAGAACAAATTTATTCTTAATGAACAATGTCATAGTTAATATTTTAACCAACAAAATACTTTTATTTTAAATAAAAAACCCAATTTTTCTAAAAAAAAAGACGAATTTTTAACAAACGAATTGCAGTATTAACTAAGAAAAGACTAATTAAAATTTTTTTTAAAACAGTTGAATTCTATCAAAAGCGACAAAGTTTCTGCAAAATATTAGAATTTTTAGTAAGAAAAAAAGTTAATTTTTAACCAAAGAGATGTGTTTTCAACTCAAATTAATCGTATTTTGTAAAAAAAAAGTAATTTTTAATAAAGTAGTTCAACAAAAGCTCCTTAAAAAACTTGAAAAAATTAAAAACTTAAAAGTCAAACTTTAATTTCTACCGAACATATGAATTTTTGAACAACAAAACAACAACTAAATTTCTACAAGCCAGTTAAATTTTTAACTAAAAAGTTAATTTTCAATCAATTTGTAAAGTTTTCTGTTAAAAAAGAAATATTTTTTTAAAAAACAAAAATTCCACAAAATTGTTGTATTACAGCTAAAGAGATGAATTTTTAATTAAAAGGATTAATCTTCAAATAAAAATATTAATTTTTAACAAAATCATTCCATTTTTAACCAAATATTTCAGTTTTCGACCAAAAAAGATAGATTCTCAATAAAAAATGTAATAGTTTATATTTTAACTTAAAAAAAATAATTTTATATAAAGAAGTTAATTTTACCAAAGAGGACCAATTTTCTATGAAACAGTTCAAATTTGAGCAACAAGATTAATTTTAAAGCAAAGAGATGAATTTTCAACTAAAATGATTAATCTTCTATGAAAAAAATTATTTTTTAACAAAGCTTTGAGAAAGAAAAAATTAATTCTTAATGAACAATGTCATAGTTATTATTTTACATAAAAAATATTTTTATATAATAAATAAAAAAATAAATGAATAGTTAAATTTTACTAAAAATGACCAATTTTCAAAAAACTAGTTGAATCCTTAACAACAACATTTTTTTAACAAAACAATTGAATTTTTACCTGAAAAAAAAATAATTTAATTTCTACCAAAAACAGGTGTATTTTCAAATATAAAAAAAGGATTTCCTACAAACCAGTTGAATTTATTATAAAGTATTAATAATAATTTAAATTAATTTTAACACAGTAGTTTAATATTTAATCAAGAAGTTCAATTTCCAGCTAAAAAAGATTTTAATTTATAATTTAAAAAAAAACAGTTAAATGCTTCTAAAAAATACGAATTTCTAACAAAACTGTTGCAGTATTAACTAAAAAAAAATTTCTACCAAATAGCTATTTTTTGAAAACCAAAAAATGAACTTTTAACACAATACTGAATTTGCAACTAAAAATTGAATTTTCAATCAAATATTTTGTTTTCTTAGCAAAATATTTGTATGCTTCACCACAAAAGGTGAATTTTTAACTAAAAGGCTGAATCTTCAACCCAAATAAATCATATTTTACGAAATTGTTCAATTCTCAACCAAGTAGTTTAGTTTTTAACTAAAAAAGATTTTAATTTTTTAATTAAAAATATCGATTTTCAACCAAATATGGAATATTTACCAATAAAAAAATGTTTAAGAAAGAAACATTAATTTTTTACGAAGTAGTTTAATTTTTCAACCAAGTATTTTAGGTGTCAACCAACAAAGATGGATTCTCAATGAAAAATGTAATAGTTGATATTTTAACTAAAAAAGATTATAATTTTAAATAAAAAAAAGCAGTTGAATTCTACCAAAAACGACCATTTTTCTACAAAAAAAGTGGAAATTTCAGTAAAAAAAGTTCATCTTCAACCAAAGAGATGAATTAACAATCAAAAGAATTAATTTTTTAAACATATTTGTTGAAATTTAAACCTAGTAATTCTCTTTAAAAAAAAATTGAATTAAAAATTGAATTGTTGATATTTCAGGTAAAAAAACACTAAGTAAAAAACAGTTATATTCTAATAAATAATACATTTTCAACAAAATAGTTGAATCCTTAATAGAAAAAGATGATTTTTTAACAAAAAGGTTGTATTTTTCAATTAAAAAAAAAATTAAAAATTACTTCAATTTTTACCGAAAAAAGATTTTAATTTGTAATTAAAACAGTTAAATTCTACTGAAAAAAAAACGAAATTTAAAAAAATAGTTGAATCGTCAACAGAAAAAGATTAATTTTTAATTAAAAAGTTCCATTTTTAACAACAAAAATTCAATTTCTACCAAAACAGATGAATTTTCAACAAAAAAGTTAATTTTGAAACCTAATAGTTGGTTTTCTTACCAAAATATTTGAATGCACAACCAAAAAGGCAAAAAAAAAAAAAAAAATTGAATTTTCGTTCATATAGTTAAGTTTTAAACTGAAAATATCAATTTTCATCCAAAATTTTTTAATTTTAGTAATATTTGATATTTTAACCAAAAAAGGGATTTTAATTTTAATTAAAAAAACAGTTAAATTCTACCATAAACGACAAATATTCTACAAAACAATTGAAATTTCATTAAAAAGTTCATTTTCAACCAATGAGAAGAATTTTCAACTAAAACAATTAATCTTCTAAAAAAAAATAATAATAATAATTTTTAACTAAAAAGTTTCATTAAAAAAAAGTCAATTTTTACCAAAACATACAAATTTTCAAAGCAAACATGGAATAGTTATTTTCTTAGTTGAAAACATTATTTAACAAAAAAAATTCAAAAAAATAGTTACGTTTTCAATCGAAGAAATGAAAAATATAATAGTTAATATTTTAACTAAAAAAAAAGACTTTAATTTTAAATAAAAACAGTTGAATTCTACAAAAAAAGACCAATTTTTGTACAAAACGGTTAAAATTTCAGTAAAAAAGTTCATTTTAACTAAAAAGATTTTTATTTTTTATTAAAAAACAGATAAATTCTACGAAAAAAGGTATTTTCAACAAAATAGTTGAATCCCTAACAAAAAAAGATTAATTTTTAACAAACCAGTTGCATTATTAACTAGAAAAATTTAATTTACACCAAGGCCAGGTGTATTTTCAATCGAAAAAAAAATTTCTACAAACCAGTGGAATTTTTAACCAGATAGCTGGTTTTTTTTTTACCGAAGAATTTTTTTTTAAACAAAACAGTTGAATCGTCAACGAAAAATGATTTATTTTTAACCAGTTTTATTTTTAAAAGCCAAACCTTAATTTCTACCGAACAGATGAATTTTCAAAGATGAAAAAACTAAATTTCTACGATCCAGTTAAATTTTTAATGAAAAGAATTTAAATTTCAATCAAATATTTGGTTTTGTTACTAAAATATTTCAATTTTCAAATATAAAAATATCGATTTTCAATCAAACGAGAGTTAAAAAATAAATATTTTTTTATCAAACGAACAAAAATTTAAGAAAACTGTTTATATTTTCCGCTAAAGAGATACATTTTTAATTACAAGGATAAATCTTCAACCAAAAAAATTAATTTTATACGAAGTCGTTAGATTTTCTACCCAATATTCGAGTTTTAAACAAAAAAATATAGATTCTCAATAGAAAAATGTAATATTTCGTATTTTAACTTTAAAAAAATTAATTTTATATAAAGTACTTAAAAATTTTAATTTTTATACAAAAACATCTGAATTTTACCAAAGAAGACAAATTTTCAACAAAACAGTCGAAATTTCAATAAAAAAAGTTTATTTTCATACGAATAGTTGATTTTTCAACTAAAAATATTAATTTTTAACGAAAAAAAAACAATATTTAAAAAAAATAGTTATATTTTTAACTAAATTAATGAATGTTTCCAAAAAAGTGCATTCTTAAGAAAGAAAAAAAATGTAACAGTTGATATTTTTAAATGAAAAATATTTTATAGTTTAATTCTTGTAAAAAAGACGAATTTTTAATCACAAAAATGATATTTCTGACCAAAAAGTTGATTTTTTAACCAAATGAAATTTAATTTTCTCCAAAAACTGATGAATTGTGTAACCAAAAATACAACATTTCAATAAAATACAGGAATCTTCAACTAAAAAAAAACATCAATTTTTAACCGAAAATTAAGTAGTTAAATTTTCTGTTTAAACAATTAATTTCCAAACTAGAAAGAAAAAGAATTTTCAACAATATAATTGAATTTCCAACCAAAAAGTTAACTGGGTAAATTTTTATTGAAAGCTATTTATTTAAAATAAAAAATTAATCCCAAAAAAGAAGGATTCAATTTTGAATCCAATAATAAATTAATTCAATTTTCAGCAACAGCAAAACATAAATCTTCAACGACAAAAATTAATTTTTAACAAATTAGTTGATTCAACAAAATAAAAGTAATTAATTAATAGCATTATTAAACCAAAACAGATGAAATTTCTACAAAAAGAGATTGACTTTTTTAAGGCAGACAGGCAAAAATCGCAAAAAATTAAGAAATTTTTAAATAACAAAATACTTTCATGTGATTGAAAAAAATTTTGTTATTTTATTATTTATTTATTATTAAAACCAGTTTTTAATTGGTTATTTTCGGAAATTTTATAATCCCGAAACTTTTCAAATATAATTGTTCCATTTAAAAAATTTTGATTTATAAATAATAATTTAACTATTATTAATGTAAACGAATTGAAATTAAAATAATTTAGTTTTTAATTGCAAAATTTTTTTAATTTAATAAAATCCAGATCGTTTCAATGTTTAATGTTTCCAATATTTCTTTTATATCAAAACGATATAAAATTGAACATTGATTTATGAATTTTTTTTGAATGCAAAAATTGTTCATTTAAAAAGGGTTTTAATTTTATTTTAAATTATCAAGCTCGTGAGAGTTCGGATTTTTAAATATCATCGATCGAAAATTTTGTTTCCCCGATTGAAATAACCACCCTGCTTCTTTACAAGAGTGATCACTTTTTTTTCTAACTCTGAATTAATGATCACTAGTTTTGTCTCCATTTTGCCATTGATTTTAGTCTTTTTTGTTTCCTTCTCGTCACGCAGATTGAAATTCAAAATAAAATGAAGTCAATTCACAACGTGATCGACATGCTCAGTGGTATAATCGGGGATAAAGTGACCGTGGACGACCTGAAGAACAAATTCAAGCCCGAGGCTAACAAGCGTTTAAAAAGTCCGAAAGATGAATTTCCGTCGGAAAAGACGGAGACGCCCGAGAAAACGGCGCCCCCGGAACACGATCGGGACATTAAACACAACAAAGACGACAAGCCGGCTTACAATTTTGTGCATTACGATCCCGAAATGCACTGGTGTAAAGTCTGCGATATCTTTCCGAAAACCGCTAAGGAATATTTGAATCATCTCCATAGCAATGAGCACAAGGAAACTTGCCTGGTGAGTGCTTTTCAAATATCATATTTGTTTTTTTTTCCCATTGACAGGCCTCACAGACCCTATCGTACCCTATTTTTTTTTAATTGAAAATTTTGACCTTTTGGTATAAGTCAATGTTTTTGGATTGCAAATTCACCTATTTAAGTGGACAAAGCATCAGCCTTTATGTGAAAAGTGGGGTAACCTCGATCTTGGTAGTAATGGTGGATGCTAGGACTAATGACTAAATTATTTTAAAATTCCTAAATTTTAGTTTTGAAATCTTTATAAATCGACATTTCTAAAATTCTTTTAACGTGTAAAATTAATTTTGAATCTCTTAAATTCTGCTAAATATTTTTTGGATTTACTCAATTTCTTATTTGTCTTTATTTTGTAAACTTATCAAATTGAAATATTTTGATTCGAAACCTTCTGAAGTCTTTCGAAATTTTAGGAAATCGTTTGGTTCATGTTCCTTTATATGAAAAGTAAGGTAATCTCCATTTTGGTAGTAATGTTGGATAGTAGGAATCTACTATATGGTTGGTAGTATTGTTGAATAATAGGAATGCTTTTTATTAGCTGATTAATTTTTTTCACAATATTATATTACATAAAGATTAATGTTTAATACTGTTTAACTAAGAATAATAAAAGTTTATTTATATTTATTGTTATAAACTCAAATTTTCAACAAAGTATAGGGTACAAATTATTTTGATGAATTGAAATTTAAAAAAAATATATATAGAATTAAAAATAATTGGATTTTTTCATGGCAATAATTGCTTGAAGATTTTTAATTTGTCAACTTGTTTAATTATTTTTGTAAATTTTGGCAATGTTAAATGATCATCTAAATTCTGATTTCGAAATTATTGGCGAATATATTTTTATTTTTCCTGGAGTAGTTTAACATTTTATAAATAAAACAAAGAGTTGAATTTTCAACTAAAATGATGAATCTTTAACAACAACAAAAATAATTGTTAACAAAATTGTGAACATTTTAACTTGGGAGTTGAGTTTTCAACAAAACAAAAAAGAAATAAAAATTTCCAATTCAATATTTAATAGTTTATATTTAAACTAAAAAAGATTTTAATTTCAAATAAAACAGAAATTAATTCTACTAAAGTAAGCGAATTTTAAACAAAATGAATGCATTTTTTACCAAAATATTTCAATTTTCAATCAAAAAGGCGATTTTTTAATCAAATATAGGATTTTTCAACCATATAAGCTGATTTTTTAACTAAAAAAAAAAAGAAAAATTATTATATGAATTTTCAACCAAAATGTTGAATCTTCAACCATTGTTAAAAATTTCAAAATGGAAGTTGAGTTTTCATAAAAAAAAATCAATGAAAAATTTAATATTTGATATTTCAAATAAGAAAGATTTTTTTTAACTAAAACAGATAAATTTTTAAACCAGAAAGAAGAATTTTCTACAAATTTAATTTTTACCAAAACAGATAAGACTTTTTTTACTATAATGTTTTAATTTTCAATCAAAAACGCAATTTTTTTTATCAAAGATGTAATTTTTTAACCATATAAGTTCAATTTTTAAATAAAATTTGTTTACAAAGTTGTTAAAATTTCAACGTAGAATTTAAGTTTTCAACAAAACAAAAATTTCAATGAAAAATGTAATAGTTGATATTTAAATTAAAAAAGATTTTACTTTAAAATAAAAAAAATTGATTTCTACTAAAAAAGGCGAATTTTATTTTCAACCAAATATTATGAATTTTCAACTGAAATGACGAATCTTCAATCAAAAAATTAATTTTTGCCAAATTTCATCCTGGTAGTAGAAGTTAAAAAAAAGTTAGTTCTGAATGAAAAATTTAATAGTTGATATTTGAACTAAAACCGATTATAATTTGAAATAAAAAACATTGGAATTCTAAAGAGGAAGGGGAATTTTCTAAAAATCAGTTGAATTTTTTATCAAAATATTTGAATGTTCAATAGAAAACTCTATTATTTTTTAATCAAATCTATGAATTTTCAACTAAAAAATATCAATTTTCAATCAAAAATGGAATAGAAAATTTTGTAATTGAAAAAATTAATTTTCAAACAAATCAGAAATATAAATTTTTAACTAAATTAATGAATGTTTTAATTTTAAACCGAAAATATGAATTTTTAAACAAGAAGATTAATTTCTTATAAAAAAAGTCGATTTTCAAAAAAATATATGTATTTTCAAAGAAATATTTTCATTTTCAACTGAAAGACGAATTTTTAACCAAATATTTAAATTTTAAATTGAAAAAAGATCAATTTTCAACGAAAAAAAAGGAATAGTTAAGATTTTAGTTTAAAAAATGAATTTTTAACTAATTTTTTGCACTTAAAATGATGAATCTTAAACTGGATGTTAAAATTTAAATCAAAATGATAAATTTTCAACTATTTCAGTGGAATACTTGAATTTTCAACTAGAAATATGAATTTTGCAAACACGAAGATTAATTTTCTACGAAAAAAATATGATCTTTTCAACAAAATACATAAATTTCCAACAAAAAAATTGGATTTTTCACGGAAAAAGACAAAGTTTCAACCAATAGTTGAATTTTCACTTAAATAGTTCATCTCTGAATTAAAAAACTATAAATTTCTTGCAAAAAATTGAAAATTGAATTTTTAACAAAAAAGATGTATTTTCAACAATAAAAAAAAGAATTTTCAAACTAGAAGATTAACTTTTTATTCAAAAAAACGAACATTTTTCAATAAAATTCACAACTTTTCAAAGAAATTGTTAAATTTTCAACTGAAAAAATACCAATTTTCGACAAAAGTTGAATTTTGAACTAAAAAAAGATTAGTTTTCAAAACAAAAATAGAATTTTTACATTTTTCACAAAACAAAAAATTTTTTAACTAAAATGATGAATTTTCAAACAAAAGATTTATTTTTAATTAAGAAGATAACTGCTTTAAAAGAAATTTTATTTAAAACAATTAATGTTCAACAAAAAATTTTTTTTTAACAAAATGATTGAAACTTTCAAACGGAATATTTAATTTTTCATTAAAAAAAATTAATTTTCAGCCAAAGAAAACCCAATATTTCAAAATAATAGCTCGGTCTTTTTAAATACAGAGATGTACATTCAATTAAAATGAGGAATCCATTACTAAAAAAAAAATTATCTTTTAATAAAATAATCTAACTTTCACCCAAGTAATTAAATTTCCATTCCAAAAAAAAAGAAGAATTCTGAACCAAATGTGAATTTTCAAACAAGAAGATTAATTTTTTACTAAAAAAGTAGATTTTTCAACAACAACAAAATGAATTCTCAACGAAATTGTTTAATTTTAAATTGAAAGACAAATTTTCAACTAAATATTTGAATTTTCAAATCATAAAGACAATTTTTCAAACAAATAGTTAAATTTTAAACTAAAAAAAGGCCAATTTTCAACGAAAAACGGAATAAATAAGTTTTCAGTTAAAAAAAATGAAGTTTCAACCAATTTTCTTTCACCTAAAATTATGAAATTTCAACTGGAAGTTGAATTTTCAACCAAAAAGATGAATTTTAAAGAAAATTATAAGTATTTTACTGAAATACTTCAATTTTTAACCAGAAACATTAATTTTGCAACAAGGAGATTAATTTTCTACAAGAAAAGATTATTTTTTAACAAAATACATGAGTTTTCAACGAAAAAGTTGAATTTTCCACTGAAAAAGGCAAATTTTCAATCAAAAATATGAATTTTTAATCAGAAAGATTACTTTTTAAACAAGAGTTTTAAATTTGTATAAAAAGAAGACGATTTTTCAACAAAATAGATCAATTTTCAAATGAAAAAGATGAATTTTCAACCAAAGAGATGAATATCAATTAAAATGATGAATTTTTAACTGAAAAAAAATTATTTTGAACGAAAGAATTTGATCATCAACCAAGTAGTTAACTTTCCATTCCAAAAATGATTAATTCCGAGCAAAAAATGTAGTAGTTTCGACCAACTACTTAAATTTGTAACTAAACAAGAAAAATTTTCTATGAAATAAATAATTAATCAACAAAGTAAATTCATTTTTAAGAAAAGTTTCGAGAATTTTTAACTGAAAATGATTAAATTTTTCAACTAAAAAGTTGAATTTCTAACTAAAACAGATTAGTTTTCAAACAAAAATGGATTATTTAAATTTCCACGCAGAAAAATAAAATTCAGCCAGCAATGAATTTGCAACTGAAATAGGTGAATTTTAAACCTAAAAGATAAAAAAAAAGACTTGAATTTTTAACTCAACTGATGAGCTTTCAAATAAGAAGATTAATTTTCTAAGAAAAAAATGATTTTTCAACAAAACACATAAATTTTGCAAATGAAAAAGACACATTTCAATTGAATTTTAAACCATAAAGATGAATTTTCAACTGAAAATTACGTATCTTCAACAGGAAAAATTAATTTTTGATAAAGTTGTTCAAATTTCAACCTAGTAGCTGAGCCTTTAAAACAAAACAAAAAATATTGCTCAATGAAAAATGTAATAGTTTATATCTAATCTAAAACAGATTTTAATTTTCGTTTTTCATTAAAAATCTTTCCTTTTTTAATTCTAATTTAATTACTTGGTTGAAATTTAAACCCTTTTGTTAAAAATAACTAAAAATGTAATTATTTTACTTTAATATTCCATCATTTTAGTCAAAAATTGATCTCTTTGGTTGAATATTAATTTTTTAACTAAAAATGTAACTATTCAATTTTTTGGTTGAACCTTTCTTTTTCAGTTTGAAAATTCATCATTTTCTTCATAATTTTTAATAATTTATAGCTGAAGATTCATCATTTTACTTCCAAATTTATAACTTTGTTTGAAATGTAACTATATTTTTCTGAAATTAGTTTTTCCCTTAGTTGAAAATTAAGTTTTTTAATGAAAAATTTAAATTGCATTTTTTGTTGAAAATTGCTCTCTTTAGTTCACAATTAAACTATTTCATTTATAATTTTTTTAGATGGAAATTTAAAATATTTAGTGGAAAAATGATACATTTTGTTGGAAAATCGTCTTTTTTGTAGAAATTTAATTTTTTGTTTTAAAATTTAACGATTTTCTGTTCAAAACTTGTTTTGTTTGATATTATTTTTTAACTTAAAATTTAACTAATGAAAATTTAATTACTTGGTTGAAAGTTAAACTATTTTCTTAAAAATTAATTCTCCTGGTTGAAGAAATTTATTATTTATTTGGTTAAAAATTCATCTTTTTGGTTAAAAATTCAAGAATTCCATTTAATTATTCTTAATTTTAGTTGAAAATTCATCTTCTTTGTTAAAAATTAATCTTTTTGTTAAAAATTCAAGAATTCTATTTAATTATTCTTAATTTTAGTTGAAAAGTCAACTTTTTGGTTAAAAAATTTATGTGTTTTGTTGAAAAATCGTCTTTTTTCGGTAGAAACTTAGTCTTCTGGTTTTGAAAATTCATCTTTTTGGTTAAAAATTAATCTACTCCAGTTGAAGATTCACCACTAGTTGAATTTTATTATATATATTTTTTTCTTTTGTTAAAATGTAACCATTCCATTTTTTTGTTTGAAAACTAATTTTTTTTAGTTCAAAATTCAACGTTTTAGTTGAAAATTCATATTTTTTTAGTTAAAAATTGATATTTTTAGTTGAAAATTCATGTATTTTGTTGATTTGTCATTTATTTCATTAAAAATTTATCTTGTTTAGTTAAAAACTAAAGTAATTGGTTGAAACTTTATCTTTTTCGGTGGAAAAATCAACTTTTATCTTCAAAATTCATATATTTTGTTGAAAAATCGTCTTTTTCGGCAGAAGTTTAGTCTTCTTGTTTTACAAATTCATCTTTTTGGTTAAAAATTCAAGAATTCCATTCAACTATTCACAATTTTAGTTGAAAATTGATCTTTTTGGTTTAAAATTCATCTATTCCAGTTGAAAATTCGCCACCATTTGAATTTTATTGTATTTTATTTATTTTTTTTTTTGTTAAAATGTAACCATTTTATTTTTGTTGTTAGAAAGGTATTTTTTTTTAGTTCAAAATTCAACTTGTTAGTTGAAAATTGATATTTTTTAGTTGAAAATTCAATAATTTCCTTAAAGATTCATCGTTTTTGTTGATTTATCATTTATTCGATTGAAAATTTATCTTGTTTATTTAAAAACTAAATTAATTGGTTGAAACTTTGTCTTTTTCAGTAAAAAATTCAACTGTTCTGTAGAAAATTTATGTGTCTTTTTGAAAAATCGTCTTTTTCGGTAGAATCTTAGTCTTCTTGTTATGAAAAATTCAAGAATTCCATTTAATTATTCTTAATTTTAGTGGAAAATTCACCACTGGTTGAATTTTATTTTATTTTTTTTTGGAAAATCTAATTTTTCCATTTTCTTTAACTGATCCTTTTTAGTTCAAAATTCAAATTTTTAGTTGAAAATTTCATCTTTTTTGGAATGAAAATTTAATTAAATAGTTGAATGTTCTTCTTTATGGTTGAAAATTGATCTATTTTAGATATATTCTTAGTTATTTTTAACAAAAGAGTTTAAATTTCAACCAAGCAATTAAATTTGAACTAAAAAAAAAAGATACATTTTCAAGAAAATGATTAATTTTCTACCAAAAAAAAAAAGAATAAATTTTCAACTACAAACGATCAATCCTCAAACAAAAATATAATAATTACATTTCCAGTTAAAAAATTAATTAACAAAAAAAAAAAGACTTCCAGGTATCTAAAAATTCTTTGACAATCCCATTTAGATCGAAAATTGATTCAACTAATTTGTTGAAGATTCGTAATTTTTTTTTAGTAGAATTCAACCGTTTTTTAATCGAAAATTAAATTCTGTTTTAGTTTAGATATAAACTGTTACATTTTTCAGTAAGTATTTCAGTAAAATATGTATAATTTTATTTAAAATTCATATTTTTGTTTGAAAATTCAACTTCCAGTTGAAGGTTCATCATTTTAGGTGAAAAAAATTGGTTGAAACTTCATTTTTTTAAACTGAAAACTTGACTATTCCATTTTTCGTTGAAAATTGGCCTTTTTTTAATTTAAAATTTAATTATTTGTTTGAAAAATTGTCTTTATCATTTAAAAATTCAAATATTTAGTTGAAAATTTGTCTTTCAATTTAAAATTAAACAATTTCGTTGAAAATTCATTTTTTTGTTGTTGACAAATCTACTTTTCTGGTAAAAAATTAATCTTTTTGTTTGAAAATTCACTTTTTTGGTTCAGAATTAAACTTTTATTATGAAAAATTAAAATCATTTTGTGGTTGAAGTATCACCTACTACTAGATTTTTCGATCAAAATTTTTCTTTTTTTGGAATGGAAATTTAATTACTTGGTTTGAAGTTAGATTATTTGATTAAAAGATATTTTTTTTTAGTTATGGATTCCTCATTTTAATTGAATGTTCGTCTCTGTCTTTAAAAAAATGAGCTATTATTTTGAAATATTGTGTTTTCTTTGGTTGAAAATTAATTTTATTTAATGAAAAATTGACTATTCCGTTTGAAAGTTTCAATCATTTTCTTAAAACAATTTTTTTTGTTGAACATTAATTATTTTAAATAAAATTTCTTTGGAAACAGTTAATCTTCTTGATTGAAAATAAATCTTTTTGGTGGAAAATTCATAATTTTTGTTTAAATTTCTTTTCTTTGATTTTTTTATTTAGTGAAAAATGTAACTATTCCTTTTTTTAAACTAATTTCTTTTTAGTTCAAAATTCCACTTTGGTTGAAACTGATCTTTTTCAATTTGAAAATTTAACAATTTCTTTGAAAAGTTGAGAATTTTGTTGAAAAATGTTTGTTTTTTTAAATAAAAAGTTAATCTTCTTGTTTGAAAATTCATATTTTTATTGTTGTTGAAAATTCAACTAGTTGGTTGAAACTTTGTTTTTTTCCGTGAAAAATCCAACTATTTTTTTGGAAATTTATGTATTTTGTTGAAAAAATCATATTTTTTTCGTAGAAAATTAATCTTAGTGTT
>JAWWLR010000034.1:110453347-110471325 GCA_035041075.1 Acraspis erinacei
TCTAACTGTAATTATTCCCAGAAGAATATTTAATAATTTTAGTTAAAAATGCATCTCTGCTTGAAAATTAAATTTTCTGAATAATAAAAATTTAACTATTTACTTTTTAGTTGAAAAAATATTTTTGTTTGTTTTTAAAAATTCGCCTTTTTGTAGTTAATAATTTTCTTAGTTGAAAATTCAATTATTCTGGTTAAATTAATCTTTTTCGTTTAAAATTGAACTATTTCAGTCGAAGCTTCATCATTTCAGGTTGAAAATTTATCAATGTTTGAAAATGAAACCATTTTGTTTAAATTATTTTTTTTTACGTAAAAATGAAATTATTTCCATTCGCAATCGATAAATTATCTTTTTTTAGATGAAAATTCATCTTCTTGGTTTAAAATTCAAGTTGAAAATTCCTTATTTAATTAAAAAAGTTTTATTGAACATTAATTTCGTTTAATAAAAATTCAACTATTTAATTTTTGGTTGAAAAATTATATTTTATTAGTTGAAAATTCGTCTTTTCGGTGAGAAATTAATCTTTTTGATTCAGAATTAAATTTTTTTAGTTCAAGATTCATATTTTCGATTTAAAATTCTAATATTCCAGTTAAATATTAATTATTTTAATTTAAAATTCATCACTTATTTAAAAAAATTTAAATCTTTTTTTCTAATAAGTTGTTTTTTTGTTTTAAATTGAAAATGTAACTATTCCATTTGAACTTTTAGATCATTTTCGCTGACCATTTTTTTGATAGAACTATAATTTCTTAATTGATAATATCAATATTCGATTTTTAGTTGACAAATTATGTTTTTTTTTTAATATATGAAAATTCATGCGTTTTGTTGAAAGTTTGTCTGTTTTGGTAGAAATTAATCTTAATTAATTTTGATATTTTTGTTTTAAAATTAATTGCGTTAAGTTGGAAATTCATGTAATTTGTTGTTAAAAATTAAAGTTTTTTTTGGTCATATGACAGAAATTTAAACTCTTGTGTTAAAAATTAATTTTTTGGTTAAAATTTCATCATGTTAATGTAAAAAAAAATATAAATATCTTTGATAATTTTTGTTAAAAATTTATCTTTTTGACTTAAATTAATTATTTTGAAATTAAAATTTAACCATTCAATCTTTACTGGACAGTTTATTTATTGTTTTTAATTTAATTTTTAATTGATAATATCAATATTCGATTTTTAGTTGACAAATTATGTTTTTTTTTATATATGAAAATTAAATAATTAATAGTAAAAAAAATGTTTGAAAAATGATCTTTTTCAATTAAAAATTAGTCTTTTTTTGTAGAAATCTTCTTTTTAAAAAATTAATCTTTTTCGATAAAAATTCATTTATTCTCGTCAAATTAATATTTTTCTTTTAAAAATTAAGTATTTCAGCTATTCAGTTATTTCAGTTATTTTTTATTCACATTCAATTCTTCTAGTTGAAGAATTTTTTATACGCCGTATTATACGTTAAAGAATTGAAGAAAAAAAAATCTTCCTGTTTTTAGTTAAAACTCATCACTTTGTTTGAAAATATATTTTTTTTAAATTAATCTTTTTGGTTGAAAATTTAATTATGCTAGTTAAATTTTCCTATTTTTAAGTAAAATTCATCCCTTATTTGAAAATATAACTATTTTTTCCTAATTAATTTTTTTTTAGGTTGAACATTAAATCTTTCTACTTCTTTTTTGTTCTCTTCTCTTTATTCGCAGATTAAATTTTTTTAATAAAAATTTAACTATTCAAGTTTTAGTTAAAAAAATTATATTTTTTAAGGTAAAAATTCATCTTTTTCTTGAAATTAACCGTCTTAGTTGAAAATGAAATTATTCTAGTCAAATTCATCTTTTTTGGTTTAAAATTTAACTATACCAGTTGAAAATTCATAATTTTAATTTAAAAAGTTTGATTGAACAATTATTTTGTTTAATAAAAATTCAATTATTTAATTTTTGGTTGAAAAATTATATTTTAATAGTTGAAACTTCGTCTTTTTGGCGGAATTTAATCTTTTTAATTAAAAATTAAGTTATTTTAGTTCAAGATTCATAATTTTCGTGAAAAAAGCGTAATTTTGTTACAAAATCTACCTAGTTTTTTCTTAATTAGGGTTTTTTTGTTGTTGAATATCTCAAGTTTTTGAATTCGGTAGGAATTAATATTTTTAGTTGAAAATTTAATTTTTCTAGTTCTAGTTTCCTAGTTTTTATTCAAAAATTTATTTCTTTGGTTTAAAATTAATTTATTAGAGTTGAAGATTCATCAGTTATTTAAGAAAGTTTCATTGAAAATTAATTTCTTTTAACTGAAAATTTCACTATGCCAGTTAAATATTCCAGTAATTCAATTAAAAATTCATATCTTTGATTAAATATTAAATTTTTTTCTAAAAATTTATTTGAAAATTTAACTATTCAATTTTTGATCAAAGAATTATATTTTTTTTAGTTAAAAATTTGTTCTTTTTGTTGAAAATTATTTTTTTGGTTAAAGATTAATTTTTTAAATTGAAAATTTATTTAATTTTTTCTTGAAAAATTATATTTTATTAGTTAAAAATTCATCTTTTTAATTGAACTTTAATTTTTTCAACTTAATAATTTAAATATTCGATTTTTGGTTAATAAATTTTCTTTTTTCGATGGAAATTTATTTATTTTGTTGAAAATTCATATTTTGTGATAGAAATTGGTCGTGTTGGTTGAAAATGTATCTATTTTTTTTTTTAATTAATTTTTCAAACAAAGATTAATGTTTTTAATCTAAAAATGTAACTATTTCATTTTTAGTTAAAAAAAATATATTTTTAAGTTAGAAATTCCCCTTTTTGTACAAATTAACGTTTTTAGTGAAAATTCAATTATTCTAGTAAAATTCACATTTTTCTATTAAAATTAAAGTATTTCAGTTGAAGATTCATGATTTTAAATAAAAATGCATCACTTCGTTTGAAAACCGAACTTTTTTTAAATTAATTTTTTGTTTTAATTCAACTATTGCAGTTGAAGATTCACTATTTTTAATTGAAAATTTATCTTTTTTAAAAATTTGTCTTCGGTTGAAATATTTTTTTAGATGAAAATTCATTTATTTTGTTGAAAATTTGTCTTTTTTTTAGTAAAAATTGACCTTTCTTTGGTTGAAAATATGTTTTAAAAATTAGTTTTTCTTCAATTGCAAATTATTATTATTATTTCTTAAATAAAATTTAACTGCATTAAAAATACAACTATTTCATTTTTAGTTAAAAAATTATATTTTATTAGTTGAAAATTTAAGTATTTGGTTGAAAATTCATCATTTAAGTTGAAAGATTTTTTAAAAGTTAGGTTTTTTTTGGTTCATCAATTTTTTCAACTGAAAATTTAACTTCAATTTTTCTTTAAAAAATTATCATTGTTAGTTAAAAATTCGCCTTTTGGTAGAAATTAATCTTCTTTGTTGAAAATTAATATTTTCATTGAAAATCCATTTACATATTCTGCAAACTTCATATTTTTAATAAAAATTTCATCTTTTTGGTTGAAAATTCATCTATTCTACTCTAAAAATAAAATATTTCAGTTATTTTTAATTCAAATTCAATTATTCTAGTTAAATCTTTCTGTTTTTAGTTAAAACTCATCACTTTTTTTAAATCTATTTTTTTAATTAATCTTTTTAATTGAATTAAATGATTTAATTACCTGAATTTTCCTATTTTTTAAATTAAAATTCATCACTTTTTTCATCAATTATTTGAAAATATAACTTTTTTTAATTAATTCTTTTTTGTTCAACATCAATTCTTTCTACTTCTTTCTTTTTAATTCAACTATTTTAGTTAAAAAACGATCTTTTTATTTTCCCATTAAATTTTTTAAATAAAAATGTGACTATTCAAGTCTTAGTTGAAAAATGATCTTTTTTAGGTAAAAATGCATTTGTTTTGTAGAAATTAATCTTTCTGGTTGAAAATGTAACTATTCTAAAACAGGAACAAGAAACTGACCATTTTTCTGAAGATTAGTTTTTTTGAAACATGTTTTTTTAGCTAAAAATGTAACTTATTTTTATTGACAATTGGCAAATTATCTTTTTTAGTTGAAAATTCATCTTCTTGATTTAAAATTCAAGTTGAAAATTCCTCATTTAATTAAAAAAGTTTGATTGAAAATTAATTTTGTTCCCTAAAAATTCAACTATTTAATTTTTGCTTGAAAAATTCATTACTTTGGTTGAGCATTAATTTTTGTAACTTTAAAAATTTAACTACTAAATTTTTTTTAATTTTTTTTTTTTAAGATTTTTCTTTTATTGCTGTAAATTCGTCACTGCTGGAAAATCAAAGGATTTCAATTTAAAAAATTTAGCTAAAAATCTAACTATTTCCATTGACAATTGACAATTTATTTTTTTTAGTTGAAAATTCCTTATTTAATAAAAAAATTTTTATTGAAAATTAATTTTGTTCCCTAAAAATTCAACTATTTAATTTTTGCTTGGAAAATTATATTTAAATAGTTGAAAATTCGTCTTTTTGGTGAAATTGAACATTTTTAGTTGAAAATTAATTTTATTTTAGTTCAAGATTCATAATTTTCGTGAAAAAATCGTCACTTTGTTACAAAATCGACACTAGTTTTTTTGAAAATAAGGGTTTTTATGGTTGAATATCTCAAATTTTGGAACTCTGTAGAAATTTATCTTTTTGTTTTAAAATTCATCAGTTGAAAGTATATATTTTTTGAAATTTCGTTTTTTCTTGTTTGTATTCAATTTTTTATTCTCTGAAAATTTTACGATTCAATTTTTAGTTGAAAAATTATATTTTTTAGTTGAAAATATTTGTTTTTTTGGTAAAAGTTCATCTTTTTGGTTAAGAATTCAATCATTTCAAATTAAAAATGTATTAAATTTTTGGTTAAAAAATTATATTTTTATTCTTGAAAATATTTCTTTCAGTAGAAATTAATTATCTTAATTTTAAACTAATTTTTTTGCTTAAAAATTCAACTATATTCGAGTTAGAAATTCATCACTTTATTTGAAAATCTGGTTTTCTTAATTAGTTTTTTTTTTGTCAAACAATTCTTTCAGCTTATTTTTTTTTAAATTAATCTATTTCGGTTGAAGATTTATTATTTTAGTTAAAAATTCATCAGTTCGTTTAAACTTAAAAAGAGTAACTATTCAATTTTTAGTTGAAAATTTATCTTTTTTAAAAAATTTGTATTTTTGGTAGAAATTTATTACTGCTTGGAAATGAAACAATTTTTTGAAAAATATTATATTTTATTAGTAGAAAATTCTTCTTTTTCGTAGAAAGTAATCTTTTTTATTGAAAATTCAATTCTTTTAGTTCAGAAATCATCACTTTGTTACAAAATGTAACCAGTTTTTTGTATTATTTTTTTTATTGACTCAACATTCATTTTTTTTAACTGAAAATTTAATTACTCAATTTTTTGTTTAAAATATAGATTGTTTCGTTGAAAATTCGTCTCGGTAGAACGTAATCTTCTTGTTTAAAAATTAATCTGCTTTTTTTATAAAACTACTTTGTTTAAAGTTAAATTTTTTTGTTAAAAATTCATCTTCTTGGTTTAAAAAAAACCATTTTTGAACACAATATATGAATTTTCAACTAAAAAAGTCCAATTTTCCAATTTTTTTTTAAACTAAAATGTTGGAAGAGTTTTTAATCTTTACAGTTTAAACAAAATAAATTTTTAACTATGGAAAAACTAATTTAAAATATGGTTAACTTTTAAACCTAATTGATGAATTTTCAAATAAAATAATGAATATTCAACTGAAATATTTGAATTTAGAACTAAAAAGATGAATTTTTACTGAAACAATTAAATTTTTAACCAAGAAGATTAATTTATAGGAAAAAATAAAAATTTTCAAAAAAAATTATTTTTGACCAAAGAAAAACTAATTTGAAAAAAATAGTTACATTTTCGAACTAAGTGATGAATTTTCAACTAAAAACATCTTTAACCGAAATAGTTCATTTTTAAACCAAAAAGATCAATGTCTACAAAAAAGATGAATTTTTAACTAAAAATTATAATTTTTCGACAAAAAATTAAATAGGCAAATTGTCTCTAAATTTAATGTTCAACCAATTATATGAATTATCAGCTGAAATTATGGAACATTAAAATGAAATAGTTAAATTTTTAGTTTGAAAAATTAATTTTTAACCAAAGAAAAATTAATTTACAAAAGAATAGTTACATTTTTAAACAAAGTTAATTTTCAACTAAAATAATAATGAATATTTAGCTGAAATAGTTTAATTTTAAACCAAAAACATACATTTTTGCTTTATAAAAAAAATTTCAACCAGAAAAACTAATTTAAAAAAATAGGTAATTTTCAAACAAAGAAAAACTAATTTTTTGAAAAATATTTATTTTTTCAAAGCTTCAATAGTCATATTTAAAATTAAAAATATAAATTTTCAACCAAAAATATTAATTTTTAAGAAAACAAAAAAAAAGTTCAACAAAATACATAAATTTTCATCTAAAAAGGATAATTTCTTAACCAAAAATCGAATAGTAAAATCATATACAATTATATTTAATTAAAATATTTACATTTTGATTTAAAAAAAATTTTAACAAAAAAAAGAGTTACATTTGCAAATTAAGTGATGCATTTTGAACAAAAATAATTTATTTTTTTAACCAAAAAAGATGAATTTTCAACTAAAAAATATAACTAGAATAAAAAATTCCAGTTTTGGCATTTTTATCCAAGAAAAATTATAATTCTTTTAGATAAATAACAATTTCAACTTGAAAATTTCCAGTTACAGTTTGGAATTTGTTAAAATTTGAAAATTCCCGAGTTCCAAGTCAAAATATTATTTTTTTAAATTAAATTCAAATTAAAGTTAGATTATTTTTTTTAAATAGTTTACATATCCCAAAAAAATCTGTCAAATTCTTTTTTAAAATCTTGGAAAATCTAAATTTTCTTTCCAATTTTTTCAAATTCAAAAATATTATTAAAAGTTCTTCAGAATTTTTAAAATTTTTTTAACTTCAAATAATTTTTCAAAATAAAAAATGTTACTTTCAATTTTCCACAAAACAAAACAAAAACTTGATGATGGATTATTTACTTAAAATAGTTACATTTTCAAATTAAGTGATTCATTTTGAACCAAAATAATTGATTTTTTAACCAAAAAGTTTAATTTCTACCAAAAAGGATGAATTTTCAAATAAAAGAAAAATTTTCAACCAAAATTGAATGGTTGAATTTTTCACTGAAATTATGGAATATTAAACTGGAATAAGAAAAAACATTCTAATTAAATAAAAAGCAAGAAAATTGTAAAAAAAACTCATTTTTAGCGAAAGAAAAGAAGATTTTTATCAGAAAAATTAGCTTATTTTTCAATATTTCAACTAAAAAAGAATTTTCAGTCAAGTGAGAGACAAAATTAAATTGTTGAATTATCAAGCATTAATTTTCTGCCAAAAACAAACTATTTTTTTTAACAAAAGTACTTAAATTTTCAACCAGATTCTGTAATTTTCGCATAAAAATTACAAATTTCCAACCAAAAATAAAATTAATTTTAAACAATAAAAAAACGAATTTTTAAGCAAATAAATACAGAAATATAAATCTACTTTTACAACTGAAGATTCATTTTTATTCGATTATATATTGCAATTAAGACAAAAAAATTATGCACGCTCCCAAAAAAAAATCAGTGACTTAAAAAAAATTCCTCAAGTCCATTTTTAATTTAATTTTTATAAATGAATGCATTTCTCGATCATTTAAACAAATTTAAAACAGTTTCTAAAGTTTTTAAAAACTTCAAAATTCAAAAATATAATTATTAAAAGCGCCTGAAAGAATTAAAGAGTACGAAAAACGATTTTGCAGTAAACTTAATTTTATTAACGAATGTGCACTGCACAAAAAACATTCCACTCGTGTCTAAGAAAAAACAAATGTCCTAACAGTAATTTTTTACATGCACCAACTATTACGTATTTTTTTATAAATTAATTTCTAAAACCTGCATGACAAAATAAGGCCTTTTTTGTTAACGTCGAATACATCTATATCTAGAAAAAAAATTTCCTTCTTTTGATAATAATTCACAGAAAACGAAAACATTAAAAAACTGATATTTCAAAAATTGCTACTCACACAACATTTTTTTCCTGAAAAATAAAATTCAAAATTAGTTAAAAAATCCTGGTAAATTAATGGAATTTTCAAATTTAAATTCTCTAGGAAATAAATCACTCCTTAAAAATTCAGATACTCTAAATCTATCAAGCTGAATTTTTTAGTTTCTTTTTTTTTGTTTTAATTCTAGAAACGAGGCGACTTAGAATAAATCTTACAACTTATGTCGGCATTTCCACGGAAATTAAATGCAGAAATAAAGAAAAAAGTTTCTTCCAATTTTAAAATATGATTTTTCAATCTGAAAGTTAAAAATTAATTTTATTTTATTTTTGCATTTATTTTTCGAGGATATCCTTTGATTTGTAGCTCTATAAAATTGATTTATCACACCAATGTGACAATTTTCATAAATTCAATTATTTTCAACACGCGCTGATCCAGAAAGGAGCGATTTTTTTTTTCATTTAAAGAAAAAATAAATCCTCTATTTAACAGTTCAATTTTCTACCCAATATTTCAATTTTTTTTTACCAAATTGCTGAATTTTCAAGACAAAAAGACCAATTTTCTATAGAAAACAATTAAATTTTGAACCAATAAATACAAAAAAGTTCAAGAAACAAATTAAATTTTCAAAGAAAAAGTTAAATTTTCTGTTAAAAAAAAAAATAATAATTTTTACCCCAAAAAAGGAGAAATTTCAACAAAGTAGATCAATTTCGAATCAAGGAAATGAATCTTTAAAAAAATTACTTTTTCAAAACCTAGTTCAACTTTGAACTAACTGGTTGAATTTTCAACAGGAAATAAAATAAAATAAACAGTTAAATTATTAGTTAAAAATAATTAATTTTCATTTCTAAAAACGAAAATTTGTAAACAAACGGACGATTTTTTTATAGAGAAAAATTGAATATTGTGTCAAAACTTGAATTTTCAACTGAAATAATTAATTTTCTACAAATAGTCGAATTTTCAACCAACTTCTAAAATGTGCCTTCAAATAGCTGAATTTTTAAACTAAAAAAAACTCTTTTATTAAAATAAATGTATATTTTTTTTTTAAAATTAAAATATTTCAGCTTAAGATTTATTATTTTAGTTGAAAATTCATCAATTTGTTAAAAAAATGTAACTAATTTTTTTTATTTATTTTTTCTTCGACTGAAAATTAATATTTTTCACTTAAAAATGTAACTTTTCCAGTTGAATATTCCATTTAAATTCAATTTTTGGTGAAAAAAATTATTTTTTTAAATTATTAGTTCAATTTTCTTCCTAAAAAGATGAATTTTTATTAAAAACAATTGAATTTAACCAAAAAAAGTTGAATTTTCAAAATGCAACATAAATTTTGAAAAGAATAGTACATTTTCTACAGTAAAAAAATCAATTTTTAACTAAATATTAAATATAAAATATGAAAAAATCAAATATAAAAGATCAAAAAACAAATTAAATTTTCAAAAAAAAGTTAAATTTTCAGTTAAAAAACAAGTACTTCAACTTTGAATTGAGGAGTTAAATTTTTTAATTAAAAAGATTAATTTTCAACAAGAAATATAATAGTTGATATTAAAAAAAAGAGTTTAATTTTTAATTAAAATCAATTGAATTTAACCCCAAAAACAGACGAATTTTGAACCCGCAAATATGAAATTTCATTAAAAAAAAATTAATTTTCAACTAAACAGTTAAATTATTAATTAAAAATATTTAATTATCATTTCTAAAAAACCCAAAATTCTATAAAACGGTTGAATTTTCTACCAAATTGCTGAATTTTGAAGACAAAAAGATGAATTTTCTATAAATAGTTAAATTTTCAACAACATTGAAAAAAAATTCTTCAAATAACTGAATTTTTAAACTAAAAAAATCATTTTTTTAAATTAAAATAAATGTATGTTTTTGGTTTACAATTTTAATATTTCAGCTAAAGATTCATAATTTTAGTTGAAACTCATCACTTTCTTTGAAAATGTAACTTAAAAAAAATTTTTTTTGGTTAGAAATAGTTTTTTTTTTTTTTAAATTAAATATTTCATCATTTTAGCTGATAATTAATCTCTGGCTGAACTGTAACTATATTTTTTAGTTGAAAATTCATAGCTTTGTTTAAAAATTTAACTAATTTTTTAAAATAATATTCTTAGTTGAAAATTCAATTACTCTAGCAAAAATATTATTTTTTATACAGAAAATTAACTTTTAACCACATAGTTAAATTTTCTACCAAATTGTTGGATTTCCGAGAAAAAAAATACGAATTTTCAATCGCAAAATATGTAGTTTCAACCAAAAATATAATTTGAAACCAAATATTTAAATTTTCAGATAAAAAAATTAATTTTTACCCCAAAAAAGGGAAGTTTCAATCAAATAATTCAACGTTTAACCAAAGATATCAATTTTCTATCAAAATTTAATTTTTAATAAATTAGTGCAACTTTCAATCACGTAGTAGTTAAATTTTCTACATAAAAAACATGAATTTTTATTTAAAGTAATTTAATTTAATCGAAAAAAGTCAAATTTTCAACATGCTACATAAATTTTGAAACATATATTTAAATTTTTAAGCTAAAAAAAAACAATTAACCAAAAATGGAATAGTTAAGTTTTCATAAAAAAGAATTTTCAAGAATAAAAATTTGAACTTTAGTTAAAAAAATTAATTTTTACTACAAAAAAGGGAAGTTTCAAAAAAAAAAGTTAAATTTTTAATCAGAGATGAATTTTCTACCAAAATTACGAATCTTCAACGGGAAAAAATTATTTTTTAATAAATTAGTTCAATTTTGAACCAGTTAAGTTGAATTTTCACACAAAGAAACTTAAAAAAGTTTTAAATTTAAATTGAAAATTAATTTGAGTTTTTTTAACACAAAATTTAAATATTCAATTTTTGGTTAAAAAATTATATTTTTTAGATGAAAGTTCATCTTTTTTTTGTTAGAAATTAATCTTTCTGTTTGAAAATTCAATTATTTTAGTTGAAAATTTATCACTTAGTTTGAAAATTTAACTATTAAAAAAACAATAGTTTATCTTTAGATAAAAATTAAATTTTCGAAACAAAATTTTAATTATTTTTATTTTTGGATAAGAAATTAAATTTTTTAGTTGAAAATTTGGTTTTTTTTCTATCACTAAAAATTTATTGTTTTACAATTTTCGTACTTTTTATTCAATTTGCAATTTTTGTTCAGAAAGTAAAAAAATGTGAAAAGTTTTAAATTTAAATTGAAAATGAACTTGAGTTTTTACGAAAAAATTTAAATATTAAATTTTTTGTCAAAAAATAATATGCTTTTGACGAAAATTTGTTTTTTTCTTTCTATCACTGAAAATTAATTTTTTTTACCATTTTCGTGCCTTTTACTTAATTAAATTTTTTTTTTAAGAAAGTAAAAAAATTTTTAAAATTGAAAATTAATTTGAATTTTTTGTTAAAAAATTATATTTTCTAGTGGAAATTTCGTCTTTTTTTGTTATAAATTTATCTTTCTGTTTGAAAATTCAACTATTTTAGTTGAAAATTCATCACTTAGTTTGAAAATTTAACTATTTTTTTTTAAATTAGTTTATCTTTTGATGAAAATTAAATTTTTGAAATAAAATTTTCACTATTTTTTAATTTTTGGTAAAAAAATTATCTGTTTTAGTTAAAAATTCTATATTTTCGGTTAGAAAACTCAACGATTTAGATAGAAATATATTAATTTATTTGAAAAATTTGTCTCTTGTTATACAAAATAAATTTTTCTGATTAAATCTGCAACTCTCCTGTTAAAAATTATTTTCTTTTATTTCGAGAATTCAAGTACTTTGTTAAAAATTCGTCTTTTTTATAATTAAATCCTGAACAGCAACAGATTAATTTCTAACCAAAAATTTACATTTTTTAATCACAAAAATTGATGTTATACAAGGCAAGAAATTTTTTTTCAACAAAATTAAAACATTCTTAACTAAACAGTTAAATTTTCCACCAAATAGTTCAAATTTAATTTAAAAAAAAAAATAATTTTCAATTCAAAGAAGCGAATTTTCAACAAAATATTTAAAAAATATATAAATAAATCGCCCCTTTCCGAAAAAAAATCATCGCAACTTCACAACATTCAATCATCAACAACAACGGGCCTCAATAAAATAAGTACAATAAATAAGTAAAGTCAAGACGAGACTTTGGAAATTAAAACAGTGAAAATTCAAAAGAAAAAGAAAAACCCTCACGTAAAAATTAAACATTGGGTTTTTCAGATTTTTTTTTTCTTTTTAGACTAAAATAACAAAAAGACCTGAAATCTTTAACAATCGGGAATAATTAGGAACTAAACTGGAATGGAAACGGAACGATTATTTGTGGAACTTGTCTGGATTTCGAGAGATAAGTTCCCAGGCCGAGTTTTTTTTTCTCTCTTTTCTCGATTACCAAAAATTTCCTCGACTTGATTAGATTTGCAGGACGAGGCCGGCACTTGAAATATTGTCACCGCCTCCGGCAGTTTGACTAGCCTCGGTGCAAACGAGAACTGGCGCGATGCAAGCTTGAACTTCAATCTGTTTCTGGGCGATAGTGAAACTTTCGTCCCAGCACGAGACGGGCTTGTTTTCGTCAAGACGTATTCTCGAGCCGGATTTCGTCGACGTGGAAAAACTGTCGTCCATTATTAGAGTTGCTTTTTGCAAATCGACCTGCGAGGAAAAACAGAAAAAAGCAAACAAGATCTCTTAATTCTAACTTTGTTTCAGCTGAAAATTTAATTGCTTAAAATGAATGAATATTACATCATTACAGTTGATTTTTTTTTACGTAAAATTCAACTATTTAATTGTTTTTTTTTACACTTTATCTTTTTTAGTTGAAAATTCTCTTTTTGGTTTAAAGTGTAAATTGAAAATTCCTTATTTAATTAAAAAATATTGATTGAAAATTAATTTTGTTCGCTAAAAAATCAACTATTTAATTTTTGATTCAAAATTTATATTTTAATAGTTGAAAATTTGTCTTTTTGGTGAAATTGAACCTTTTTAATTGAAAATAAAATTATTTTAATTACAGATTCATCATGTTTGTAAATAAATCGTTCACTTTGTTACAAAATCGGCACTAGTTTTTTGAAAATAAGGCCTTTTTTTGGTTGCAAATTTAAAGTTTTGGAACTCGGTAGAAATTCATTTTTTTGGTTGAAAAATTCATCAGTTTGGTTGCAAATTAATTTTTTAACTTCAAAATTTTAAATACTCAATTTTGGGTTGAAAATATATATTTTTTGAAAATTCATCTTTTTCGGTAGAAAGTAATCACTGTTTGAAAATAAAAATTAAAAATAATTTTTTTTTAATTTTCAGGTAATTTTTTTGATATTGTGCATAATTTTGTATCTGTTTAAATATTCTTGTTGAAACTTCGTTTTTTCTTGTTTGAAATCAGTATTTTTTATCTGAAAATTTAACGATTCAATTTTTAGTTGAAAAATTATATTTTTTAGTTGAAAATATTCGTTTTTTGGTCAAAGTTGATCTTTTTGGTTAAAACGGCAATCATTTCCAATAAAAATTGCATTAAATTTTGGGTTAAAAAATTATATTTTTGTTCTTGAAAATACGCCTTTCGGTAGAAATTAATTTATCTTAATTGAAAACTAATCTTTTTGGTTGAAAATTCAACTATATTCTAGTTAAAAATTCCTCAATTTATTTGAAAATTCATATTTTTTGTTTCAAATTCAACTATTTCAGTTGAAGCTTCATCATTTGAGATGAAAATTTTAATTCCTAAAAATCGTCCAAATTATTTTTTCAGAGTTTCTAAAATCTTTTTAAATATTTCTAAATTTCTTAAATATTCTCTTAAAATTACTTTTTCAAAATAAAAGCATTTTTATAAATTTTTTAAGAAGATTCAAAATCTTCAAAAATTCGTATTTTGTTTAAAACTATTTTTAATATTTTAAAATTTTAACTTATTCTTTATTTTGTTCCAAACTTGTAAATATCTTTTACAATGGTTCCAATATTTACTAAAAATTTCTAAATTTCTAAACAATTTAAAAAAAACTCAAAACGTCGAAATTCTTTTTCGACATTAATTTTTTCAACTAGAGAAACATTAAAAATTTCCCACGATTATAAGGAAATTTTGTTAACAATATTTTCTTGAACGCTTCCAAATTTTTTAAGAACCTTCAAAATCTTAAAAAAATCTGTATTTTGTTACAAATCTCTAAAAATCCAACAAAACCTTCCAGATTGTTTTTTTTTACAATTTTGAAATCCATTTTAAATGTTTTTAATTTTTTTTAATATTCTTTGAAAATTAATTTTCTAAACTAAAAAATGATAGAAAAATTTTCCCAGAAATATTAAAAGAAATTTATGTTGATGATATTTATTTGTGAACCTTCAAATTTTGTTAAGTCTTTTGAAATCTTTTCAAATTTTAAATTATTTTCTAATTTTTTTTCAAAAGTTGTAAATAATTTTTACAACTCACTTTTACAACTGATTTTTTTTAAATCCTGAAGAAAATTCCTTAAAATCTTCCAGCTTATTTTCTTACAATTTCGAAAATCTTTTTAAATGTTTTTTAAAAATATTTTTTAATTTTGTAAATATTCTCTTAAAATTAGTTTACAAATTTTTTGAATCATTAACAAATTTCCAAGAACATTCGAAGAAATGAAGAAATTAATTAATAAATTACTTGCCTATTGCAGGCTTCTGTCTTCTCATTTAACGCTACATTTGGGAAATTAGAATGACGTGATTGTCCTTGATTTTTTTATTTATTTAATTATTTTGCGGAAAGTTCGGTCTTTCTTCTTTGAAATTAATTTTTTTATTGGAATTTCAATTATTTTAGTTAAAGATTATAGTTGAAGAATTGTCACTTTCTCAACTGAAACTTTACCTATTTGATTTTTGATTGAAACTTTATCTTCTTTTGTAACTGAAAATGTAAGTATTTTAATATTTCATAATTTCTGTTGAAAATTAATCTCGAATCGAATATTAATTTTCTTTTTAATTGAGAATTCAAATATTTAATTTTTATTTGAAAACTATTTTTACTAGTTGAAAATTCGTCGTTTTTTGTAGAAATTAATCTTTTTAGTTGAAAAATCGTAACTTTGTTTGAACATGTAAATAGCTTGTTCAAAATTATTATTTTTTTTTTAACCTTAATTTGTTTAAACTTTATTTCTTGCTTTAAATTTCTAATAATTCAGTTGAAAATTCATTTTTTTATTAATTTATTATTTTATTAGGAAATGATACCATTTTTTTATTTTTTGAAAATTAATTTTTTCTTTTTTTCTAAATTTAGTTTCAGCTGAAAATTTAATTATTTAAAATTAATATTACATAATTACAGTTGAAAATTCATGAATCTAATTAAAAGCTGATTTTTTAAACGTAAAATTCAACTATTTAATTCTTTATTTTACAATTTATTTTTTTTTAGTTGAAAATTCTTTTTTTGATTAAAAAATTATTATTTTTGGTTAATAATTCAATTATTTTTATTGATTTTTTTTAATTCTACTATTCCGGTTAAATATTTATTCTTTTAATTCAAAATTCATCACTTAGTTTAAAAATGTGACTATTTTTTTTTAAATTATTGTTTTTCTCCGGTTGAAAATTAATTTTTTGAAACTCAAAGTGTAATTATTCCCAGTAGAATATTTCATAATTTTAGTTAAAAATGCATCTCTGCTTGACATTAAATTTTTTTAATAATAAAAATTTTAATATTTCATTTTTAGTTGAAAACATATTTGTTTAAATTCGCCTTTTTCGTAGTTCTTAGTTGAAAATTCGCTTATTCTAGTAAAATTAATCTTTCTCGTTTAAAATTGAACTATTTCAGTTGAAGTTTCATCATTTCAGGTTGAAAATTCATCAATGTTTGAAAATGAAACCATTTTGTTTAAATTATTTTTTTTTACCTTAAAATGAAACTATTTCCATTGGCAATTGAAAAATTATCTTAATTAGATGGAAATTCATCTCCTTGCTTTAAAATTCAAGTTGAAAATTCCTCATTTAATTAAAGAAGTTTGAATGAACATTAATTTTGTTTAATAAAAATTCAACTGTTTAATTTTCGGTTGAAAAATTATATTTTATTAGTTGAAAATTCGTCTTTTCGGTAGAAATTCATCTTGAATTTTCTATACAAAATTAATTTTCTAAAATGGAATAGTTAAATTTTTATGTAAACAAAATTTTCATATAGAAAATTAATTCCTTACCACATAGTTGAATTTTCTACCAAATTTCTAAATTTTCAAGACAAAATGATGAATTTTCTATACAAAAAAGTTAATCATTGCACTAAATACTTGAATTTTAAGCTGAAAAAATTAATTTTCTACAAATAGTTAAATTTTCAAAAAAATTTCTTCAAATAGCTGCATTTTTAAACTAAAAAAATAATTTTTTTAAATTAAAATAAATGTATGCTTTTGGTTTAAAATTTTAATATTTCAGCTAAAGAAACTCAGCACTTTCTTTGAAAATGTAACTTTTTTTAACATTATTTTTGTTGTTAAAAATTAGTTTTTGTTTTTTTTAATTAAATATTTCATCATTTTAGCTGATAATTAATCTCTCTGGCTAAACTGTAATTCTTTGAAATTATAATTTATATATTCGATTTTTGGTTGACTAATTATATTTTTTACTTGAAAATTCATAACATTGTTTAAAAATTTAACTATATTTTTTTTTGTTAAAAAATTACCTTTTTTCATTCGAAAATTTCTCCTTTTTTGTAGAAATTAATCTTCTTAGTTGAAAATTCAATCACTCTGGTAAAAATAATTTTTTTGATTTTAAAATGAACAAAAATGAAATAATACCATTTTTATAAAAAAATAATTTTTATATAGAAAATTAAGTTTTAACCAAATATTAACATTTTCAGATAAAAAAATTAATTTTTACCCCAAAAAAAGAAGGGAAGTTTCAATCAAATAATTCAACATTTAAACAAAGAGATCAATTTTCTATGAAAATCACGAATTTTCAGTAAGAAATTAAATTTTTAATAAATTAGTTCAACTTTGAATCAATCAGTAGTGAAATTTTCTACATAAAAATGATGAATTTTTATCAAAAATAATTGAATTTAATCGAAAAAAGTCCAATTTTCAACATTCTAGATAAATTTTGAAACAAATATTTAAATTTTTAAGCTAAAAAAAATTAACCAAAAATGGAATAGTTAAGGTGTCAAGGAAAAAAGTTAAATTTTTATTTAAAAAAATTAGTTTTTACCACAAAAAAGGGAAGTTTCAAAAAAAAAAGTTCAATTTTTAATCAGAGATGAATTTTCTACCAAAATTACGAATCTTCAACGGGGAAAAATTATTTTTTAATAAATAAGTTCAATTTTGAACCAATTAAGTTGAATTTTCACACAAATTCTTGAATTGTTAAGAAAAAAGTACGAATTTTCTGTACAAAACTGTTGAATTTTGAATCCGAAAATATAAAATTTCAACAAAAACCTTCATTTTCAACTGCAAAGTTAAATTATTGATTAAAAAATAATTTATTTTCTTCTTGAAAAAACGAATCTTCTACAAAACAATTGAATTTTCAACTCACAAATATCAAAGTTCATTTACTTTGTACAGAAAGATAAATTTTCAGTAAAAAAAATTAATTTTCAGCCAAATAGTTCAATTTTTAGTTAAAAATAATTAATATTAATTTTTTTAAACGAAACTTCTACAAAACATTTTAATTTTTTACAACATGGTTGAAATTTCGACCAAATTGCTGAATTTTCAA
>JAWWLR010000034.1:110471425-110487001 GCA_035041075.1 Acraspis erinacei
TTCGAAGGATGTCAAATTTAAGAAGCTTTAAAATCTATGTTTTCTTTGAAATGTGTTGAATTCATGTCAAACTTTAACATGTTTTCGAATTTTTTCCAAATCTGAAAATGTCTTTTAAAATAATTCGAGTTTTTTCGAATTTCTTTTATATCTTAAAAATATAAAAAAGCTTCCAGATTCTTTGTTCACAATTTTTGAAATCTTTTTAATATTCTCTTTAAATTAATTTTTTAAACTAAACAATCATTAAAAATTATCCACAGGGATATTAAAAAATCTTTGTGAAATCTTTGGGAAAACATAAAAATAATAAAAATAATAAAAATAATAAAAATAAAAAATTAGTTTTCAAAACATCTAAGCAAATAGTAAAATTTTCAAGCATACACATTTTTTTAAGAGAGTTGAATTTTTAACAAAAGTTACTTTTCAACCAAGAAAGATCAATTTTTAGGCAAAAATTATTACTTTTCTAACATAAAAGATGAATTTTCAATTCAAAAGGATGAATTTTTAATTTTCCTTTTTCGCAATTTTTTAACATTTTAAAATATTTTTAAATATTTTCAAATATTCACTTCAAATTAATTTTTCAAATTCAAAAATCATAAAAAAATTTCTTAAAAATATTAATACACTTTTTTTATCAATATTGTTTAAAAATCTACTATTTGTTTTAAAGTTTTTTTCAGATTTTGAATTATTTTTATAACTATTTAAAAGATTGAAGATTATATACTTGAAATATTCGTTTATGATTAGGAAATTTTTCATAATACTTGTGAAATTATTGAAATCTTTGTTAAATAATTAAAATCTTTGCAAAACATTTTAAATTATTGAAATCTTTGGAAAACTTATAAAATCTTTCGGAAAACTTTATTTTATTTTTGAAATATTTGATAATATGTCTGAAACTATTGAAATCCTTTATATCTATCCGAAAACTTTGCAAAATATTTGAAATATTTTTTAAATATTTGGTAATATTTTTTAAATTATTGAAATCCTTCTGAAATCTTTGGGAATTTTTTTGGCTAATCTGTGAAATCTTGATAAAATCTTTGAGAAAAATTTGAAACAATTTTTAATATTTGATAATATTTAAAATCTTAGAAATATATTTGTTAAATTATTGAAATCTATGCGAAATATTTGAATTTATTGAAATCTTTATGAAAGCTTTGCAAAATATTAGAAATGCTTTTTTTTAATAATTGTTAATATTTGCAAAATTATTGAAATATTTGGGAAATCATTAAAATCTTTGCAAAATATTTGAAATTACTGAAACCTTTGGATATCTTTGAGAATATTTTTTTAAAACATTTAGTAATATTTATGAAATAATTAAAATCTTTGGAAAACCATTAAAATCTTTACGAACACTTTTTTTATATTTTTGAAATATTTGATAATATTTATGAAATTATTTAAATCTTTTAAATATACCCGAAAAGTTTGCAAAATATTTAAGAGATTTTTTTAATATTTGGTAATATATGTGAAATTATTGAAATCCTTCTGAAATCTTTGGGAAATAATTAAAATCTCAGCAAAATATTGGTGGAATTATTGAAATCTTTGTGACATTTTTGGGAAATCATTGAAATATTTATAAAATCTTTGCGAAATTTTTTTTTACATTTTTTAAATATTTGGTAATATTTGTTAAATTATTGGAAACTTTTCAAAATATTTGAAATATGTTTTAAAATATGTTGTCATATTTGTGATACTATTGAAATCCTTCTAAATCTATGCCAAATATTTTTTAACATTTGTGGACTTAAACATTTAGAAATATATTTTAAATATTTTTACTGTTTGTGAAATTATTCAAATCTTTATGACATTATTCAAATCTTTCAAAAAAAAATCTTTGCTAAATAACTTATAGCTTTAACAAAATAGTTACATTTTCCAAAAATAATTAGATTTTTAACCAAATAATTGAATTTTCATCATCCACAGATGAATTTTCAAACAAAAAAGATTAAAATTCAATCAAACATTTGAATTTTCAGTACAAAAATAATTGTTTTTTAAGATAGTATAATATTCATACAAAAAATGTATTTTCAAGCAATAACTTGAACTTTGAGCAAACAAGAATCATTTTCTAGCCAGGAAGATGACTTTTAAAAAATATGTATAATTTTTCTACGAAATAGTTTAATTTTCAACCAAAAGTTTTAACTTTTCGCAAAGAAGAATTCATTTTATACTAAAAATGCCAACTTTTCAACAAAATACATTAATTTTCTACGAAATAGTTGAATTTTTAACGTATGCAATACACAGGATAAAGTTTCATTCACAAATAGGATAGTTAAATATTCCGATAAAAACTCTGGAAAAAAAATAACTTTGAAAAGAGAACGAATTTTCAACAAAATTGGTACATTTTCAAGCAAAAACGATTTTTTACAAGAGAACTGAATGTTTAACAAAAGTTATTTTTCAACCGAAAAGGATTAATATTTGAGATATTATCAAAATATTTGTTAATATTTCTGGAATTATTGAAATCTTTGTGACATTTTTTGAAAATCATTGAAATATTTATTAAATCTTTGCGAAATTTTTTTAACAGTTTTTAAATATTTGGTAATATTTGTTAAATGATTGAAATCTTTGGCAAAACATTAAAATATTTACGAAATATTTGTTAATATTTGTTAAATTATTGAAATCTATGCGAAATATTTGAAATTATTAAATCTGAATTAAAATTAAAAATAAAATTAAATATTAATTATTAAATTATTAAATATTAAAAATTAAATTAAATTATTAAATTGAAATCTTTATGAAAGCTTTCCAAAATAATATAAAGTTTTTTTAATATTTGTTAATATTTGCAAAATTATTGAAATATTTGGGAAATCATTAAAATCGTTGCAAAATATTTGAAATTATTGAAATTTTTGAATTAGTGCTTTAAACTACAAAAATCAATTAAAAATTTACCAGTAATATCAAGAAATTTTCTATCAATATCTTTTTGGAATATTTCGATTTCTTTAAGAAGCTTCAAAATCTTTAAATATCTATATTTTCTTTAAAATTTGTTGAATTCATGTCAAACTTTAACATGTTTTTGAATTTTTTCCAAACTTTTTCCAAATCTGAAAATTCATTTTTTAAACTAAATAATCATTAAAAATTATCCACAGGGATATTAAAAAATCTGTGTGAAATCTTTGGGAAAACATTAAAATAATAGAAATAATAAAAATAAAAAATTAGTTTTTGAAAGATCTAAGCAAATAGTAAAATTTTCAAGCATACAAACTTTTTTAAGAGAGTTGAATTTTTAACAAAAGTTATTTTTCAACCAAGAAAGATAAATTTTTAGGCAAAAATCATAACTTTTCTACCATAAAAGATGAATTTTCAATTCAAAAGGATGAATTTTTAATTTTCTTTTTTCGCAATTTTCGAAATATTTTTAAATATTCACTTAAAATTAATTTTTCAAACTCAAAAATCATTTTAAAAAACTTCTTAAAAATATTAATAAATTTTTTTATCAATATTTTTTTGAAAAACTTTCAAATTTGTTAAGAAGCTTGAAAATCTTTAAAAATCTACCATTTGTTTTAAAGTTTTTTCACATTTTAAATTATTTTCAAAACTATTTAAAAGTTTGAAGATTATATACTTGAAATATTCGTTTATGATCAGGAATTATTTCTTCAATATTTAAAATCTATCTAAAATCTTTGTTAAATAATTAAAGTCATTATGAAATCTTTGAAATTTATCCGAAATCTGCGAAATACCTGGGAAATAATTTAGATCTATGCGAAATATTTGAAATTACTAAAATTATTGAAATCATTATGAAAGCTTTGCGAAATATTAGAAATGTTTTTTTTTTATATTTGTTAATATTTGTAAAATTATTGAAATATTTGGGAAATCATTAAAATCTTTGCAAAATATTTGAAATGATTAAAATCCTGAAATTTTTGCGAATATTATTTTAAAACATTGAATGTAATTTATGAAATAATTAAAATCTTTGGAAAACCATTAAAATCTTTACGAAAACTTTCTTATATTTTGGAAATATTTGATAAAATTTATAAAATTATTGAAATCTTTTAAATCTATCCGAAAACTGCAAAATATTTAAACTATTTTTTTTAATATTTGGCAATATTTGTGAAATTCTTAAAATCCTTCTGATATTTTGTGATTTTTTCATGCAATCTTTGAAATCTTTATAAAATATTTGCGAAATTTTTAAAAAATATTTGGTAATATTTGTTAAATGATTGAAATCTTTGGAAAAACAATAAAATAATTACGAAATATTTGTTAATTTGAAAAATCTATGCGAAATATTTGAAATTATTAAAATTATAGAAATCTTTGCGAAATATTAGAAATGTTTTTTTAATATTTGTTAATATTTGCAAAATTATTTAAACATTTATGAAATAATTAAAATCTTTGGAAAACTATTAAAATCTTTACAAAAACTTTCTTATATTTCTGAAATATTTGGTAATATTTGTTAAATTATTGAAATCCTTGTGAAATATTTGGGAAATAATTTAAATCTTAGCCAAATATTTTTGGAATTATTTAAATCTTTATGACATTTTTGGGAAATCATTGAAATATTTATAAAATCATTGCGAATTTTTTTTTACATTTTTTTAATATTTCGTAATATTTTTTAAATTATTATATTATTATTATCATACATTTTTTGTTCAAAATCATTAGAAAAAAAATAGATGAACTTTCCAATGAAAGAGACAATTATTCCTAAACAAAATTAGTTACCTAAAGATTTAAGCTAATAGTAAAATTCTCAAGCAAAACAATTTTTTTTAAGAGAGTTGAATTTTTAACAAAAGTTATTTTTCAACCATAAAAGACTTTTAATCCAAAAGGATGCATTTGTAACTTTCTTTCTTCGCAATTTTGAATATATTTTTCTATATTTTGAAATATTCATTTCAAATTAATTATTCAAACTCAAAAATCATTTTAAAAATTCTCAGAAATATTAATAAATGTTTTTTATCAATATTTGTTTGAAAAACTTTCAAATTTGTTAAAAAGCTTTGAGAAATCATTGAAATATTTCTTCAACATGTAACATCTATCTGAAATCCTTGTTAAATAATTTAAGTCTTTATGAAATCTTTGAAATCTATCCAAAATCTGCGAAATATCTGGGAAATAATTGAGATCTACGCGAAATATTTGAAATTATTGAAATCTTTGGATATCTTTGCGAATATTTTTTAAAAACATTTAGTAACATTTAAGAAATAATTAAAATTTTGGGAAAACTATTAAAATTTTATAACATTTTTCTTATATTTTTGAAATATTTGGTAATATTTATTACATTATTGAAATCTTTGGAAAAACATTAAAATATTTACGAAATATTTGTTAATATTTGGGAAATTATTGAAATCTATGCGAAATATTTGAAATTATTAAAATTATTGAAATCTTTATGAAAGCTTTCCGAAATATTAGAAAAGTTTTTTTTAATATTTGTTAATATTTGCAAAATTATTGAAATAATTGGGAAATCATTCAAATCTTCGCAAAATATTTGAAATTATTGAAAGCTTTACGAAAACTTTCTTATATTTTGAAATATTTGATAATATTTATGAAATTATTGAAATCTTTTAAATCTATCCGAAAATTTTCCAAAATATTTGAAATATTTTTAAAATATTTTATAATATTTGTGAAATTATTGAAATCCTTCTGAAATCTTTGTGAATATTTTGGGTGATGTTTGAAATTTTTATAAAATCTTTGCGAAAATTTTGAAATATTTTTTTAAATATTTACGAAATATTTGTTAATATTGGGGAAATTATTGAAATATTTTGCAAATTATTAGAATCTTTGCGAAATATTTTTACTATTTGGTAATATTTGGGAAATTATTGAAATCGTTGGGAAAGGATTAAAATCTTTACGAAATATTTTTAAAATATTTGGTATTTGTGAAATCATTTAAATCTTTGCGAAAAATATGAAATATTTTTTGAATGTTATGTATTATTTTTGAAATTATTGAAATCTGTGAAATATTGGATAAATCATTAAAATTTTTGCAAAATATTTTTGTAATATCTATGAATTTATTGCAATCCTTTAAATATATCCGAAATCTTTGCAAAATATTGGAAATATTTTTAAAAAATTTGTAAATATTTGTAAAATGGTTCAAAATTTTGTAATCTATCCCAAGTCTGCGAAATATTTGAAATGTTTGTTAATATTGGTGAAATTTTTGAAATCTTTTATGTCTTTTCGAAATATTTTCTAAATATTTGGTTATATTTGTGAAATGAATTGAAATATCTACGAAAGCTTTTTAATTTTTTTAAATATTTGTTAATATTTGTCAAATTTATTTGAAATCTTTCCGATATATTTACAATCTTTGTAATAAAACTTTTGGGAAATCATTTAAATCTTTACGATATCTTTGCCAAATATTTGAAATATTTGGTAATATTTGTGTAATTATTGGAATTTGTGAAATATTTGAAATCTTTATCAAATCTTTGCGAATTTTTTAAAAATATTTTTTAAATATTTGGTAATACCTGTGGAATTATTGAAATCTTTATCAAATATTTGCGAAAAATTATCTATATTTTAAAAATATTTGTGAAATTATTGAAATCTTTGTGAAATCTTTGGAAAATCATTATAATATTTACGAATATTTGAAATATTTGTTAAATATTTGTGAAATAATGAAAATCTTTGGTGAAATTTTTGGAAAATCATTCAAACCGTTACGAAATAATTCTTATATTTTTGAAATATTTGATAATATTTATGAAATTATTGAAATCTTTGAAATCTATCCGAAAACTTTGCAAAATATTGTAAATATTTAAAAAATTTTTGTAAATATTTGTAAAATTATTTAAATCTTTGGGAAAGGATTAAAATGTTTAAGAAATATTTTTAATATTTCTTAAATATTTGGTCATACTTGTAGAATCATTAAAATCTTTGCGAAAAATATAAAATATTTTTTAAATCTGTCAAATATTGGATAAATCATTAAAATTTTTGAAATATCTATGAAATTATTGAAATCTTTTAAATGTATCCGAAATCTTTGCAAAATATTGGAAATATTTTTAAAAAATTTGTAAATATTTGTAAAATTTTTGAATTTTTTTTACATTTTTTGAATATTTAGTAATATCTGTGAAATTATTGAAATGTTTGTGAAATATTTCAAATTTATTTGAAATCTTTGCGATATATTTACAATCTTTGTGAAATCTTTGAAATATTTATAAAATTTGTTGGAAAAAATATTAATATTTTTTTAAATATTTGGCAATATTTGTGAAATTAATGGAATCTTTGGGAAATCATTAGAATCTTTGAAAAATATTTAAAAATTTGGTAATATTTGTTAAATTATTGAAATTATTGAAATCTTTATTGATACTCCTGAAATCTTTTAAATCTATCCGAAAACTTTGCGAAATATTCGAAATATTTGATAATATTTATGAAACTATTTAAATCCTTCCGAAATATTTGTTAATATTTGTGCAATTATTGAAATATTTATAAAATCTTTGCGAAAAATTAAATATATTTTTTAAATATTTGGTAATATTTGTTAATATTTGTGTAAATATCGAAATGTTTGTGAAATAGTTGGAAAATCATTATAATATTTATGAATATTTGATATATTTGTTAAATATTTTTGAAATTATGAAAATCTTTCGTGAAATCTGTGGAAAATCATTAAAACCGTTACGAAATATTTCTTATACTTTCGAAATATTTGATAATATTTGTGAAATTATTAAAATGTTCCTGAAATATTTTAAATCTATCCGGAAACTTTTCGAAATATTTTTAATATTTCTTAAATATTTAGGTATATTTGTAAAATTATGGAAAAATCTTTGGGAAATGATTAAAATCTTTACCAAATATTTTCAATATATTTGATATTTGTGAAATTATTGAAATCATTGGGAAAGCATTCAAATCTTTTACGAAATGTTTCTTATATTTTTGAAATATATTTGATAATATTTATGAAATTATTTAAATCCTTCCGAAACTTTTGTTAATATTTGTGGAATTATTGAAATTTTTATAAAATGTTTAGAAAAAAATTATCTATATTTTTGAAATGTTTGGTAATATTTGTGAAATTATTTAAATCTTTGGGAAATCATTAAAGTTTAATCGAAATCATTTAAATATTTATGAAATTTGGCAAAATATTTTGTAATATTCATGTAATTATTGAAATCTTTGTGAAATTATTGGGAAATCTTTGAAATCCTTATAAAATCTTGGTGAAATTTTTTATACATTTGTTAAATATTTGGTCATATTTGTGAAATTATTAAAATCTTCCTGAAATCTTTTAAATCTATCTGAAAACTTTGCGAAATATTTGAAATCTTTCTTAAATATTTTTAAAATGTTTGTAAATATTTGTAAAATTGTTGAAATCTTTGGTAAATCATTAAAATCTTTACGAAATCTTTCTTCTAATTTTGAAATATTTGCTAATATTTGTCAAATTATTGAAATCTTTGTGAACATTTTAAAATCTTTGTGAAATCTTTGAAATCTATCAAATTTGTTCGAATAAGTATTAATATTTAAAAAATATTTGGTCATATTTGTGAAATTATTCAAATCTTCCCTAAAATCTTTTAAATCTATCCGAAAACTTTGCGAAATATTTCTGAATCATTTGGTAATATTTATGAAATTATTTAAATCTTTGCGAAATATTTTTTAAATATTTGTGAAATTATTGAAAATTTTTTAATCTATCCCAAGTCTTTGCGAAATATTTGTTAACATTTCTGAAATTTTTAAAATATTTTCTAAATATTTGGTTATATTTGTGAAATATTTTTAATATTTACGAAAACTTTTTAATTTTTTAAAAATATTTGATGATATTTGTGAAATTATTGAAATCCTTCCGAAATATTTGTAAAATTATTGAAATCTTTGGAACAACATTAAAATATTTACGAAATATTTGTTAATTTGGGAAATCTATGCGAAATATCTGAAAGTATTAAAGTTATTAAAATTATTGAAATCTTTTAAAAATATCTGAAATCTATCTGAAAAGTATCTGAAATCTTTGCAAAATATTGTAAATATTTTAAAAAATTTTTGTAAATATTTGTAAAATTATGAATTTTTTACATTTTTTAAATATTTGGTGATATTAGTGAAATTATTGAAATCTTTGTGAATTATTTCAAATTTATTTGAAATCTTTGTTATATATTTATAATATTTGTTAAGTTTTTGGGAAATCTTTATAAAATTTGTTGGAAAAAATATTCATTTTTTTTAAATATTTGGCAATATTTGTGAAATTAATGAAATCTTGTTGAAATCGTTTAAATCGTGAAATATAATAAAATTTGGTAATATTTGTTAAATTATTGAAATCCTTCTGAAATATTTTCGGAATATTTGTGGAATTAAAAAGTTTCTAATTTTTCAAATATTTGATAATATTTTTCAAATCATAGAAATTGTTGAAATCTTTATGTATACTCCTGAAATCTTTTAAATCTATCCGAAAACTTTGCGAAATATTCGAAATATTTGATAATATTTATGAAATTATTTAAATCCTTCCGAAATTTTTTCGAAATATTTGCGGAATTACTTAAATATTTATAAAATCTTTGCGAAAAATTATCTATATTTTTTAAATATTTAATAATATTTGTGAAATTATTAAAATCTTCTATTTTTGAAATATTTGATAATATTCGTGAAATTATCGAAATCCTTCCGAAATCTTTGCGAAATATTGGTGAAATTATTGAAATCTTTGTATAATCTTTCAAATTTATACGAAGTCTTTGCGACATATTTAAAATCTTTATGAAATCATTTAAATCTTTATGAAATCTTTGCCAAATATTTGAAATCTTTGTTAATATTTGTGTAATTATTGAAATCTTTGTGAAATCTTTGGAAAGTCATTATAATATTTTCGAAATATTTGGTAATATTTGCGAAATTATTAAATCTTCCCGAAATCTTTTAAATATATCTGAAAACTTTGCGAAATATTTGAAATGTTTCATAAATATTTGCTTATATTTGTAAAATTCTGGAAATCTTTGGGAAATGATTAAAATCTTTACGAAATATTTTAAATATTTTTAATATTTGAATAATATTTGATATTTGTGAAATTATTGAAATCTTTGGGAAAGGATTCAAATATTTTACGAGAACTTTCTTATGTTTTTGAATTATTTGATAATATTTTTGAAATTATTGAAATATTTACGAAAGCTTTTTCTTTTAAAATAATTGAAAATATTTGTGAAATTATTAAAATCTTTCTTCTCTTCTTGAAATCTTTGATAAAGTTCGAATCTTTATCAAATCTTTGCGAAATTTTTTTTTATATTTTTCAAATATTTGGTCATATTTGTGTAATATTGAAATTTTTTGTGAAATCGTTGGGAAATCATTATAAAATCTTTGTGATTTTTTCTTATATATTTGTTAAATATTTTGTCATATTTGTGGAATTCTTATAATCTTCGGTGAAATCTTTGAAAAATCATTAAAATCGTTATGAAATATTTCTTATATTTTCAAAATATTTAGTAATATTTGTGAAACTATTAAAAACTTCCTGAAATCTTTTAAATCTATCTGAAAACTTTGCGAAATATTTGAAATATTTCTTAAATATTTGCTAATATTTGTAAAATTATCAGAATCTTTGGGAAAGGATTCAAATCTTTACGAAATATTTTTTAAATATTTCGTATTTGTGAAATCATTAAAATCTTTGCGAAATATTTTTGAAATATCTATGAAATTATTGAAATCTTTTAAATATATCTCAAATCTTTGCAATATATTGGAAATATTTTTAAAATGTTTGTAAATATTTGTAAAATTGTTGAAATCTTTTTTAATCATTAAAATCTTTACGAAATCTTTCTTCTATTTTTGAAATATTTGCTAATATTTGAGAAATTATTGAAAACTGTAAAAAATTTAAAATCATTGTGAAATCTTTTAAATCTATCAAATTTGTTCGAAAAAATATTAATATTTTTTAAATATTTGGTAATATTTGTGAAATTAATGAAATCTTTGGGAAATCATTACACTCTTTGCAAAATATTTTAAAAAATTGTTAATATTTGTAAAATTATTGAAATCATCCTGAAATCTTTTCGGAATATTTGTTAATATTAGTGGAATTAATTTTTTTTTTATTTTTTCAAATATTCGGTAATATTTGTGAAATGATTGAAATCTTTGGCAAATCATTCAAATCTTTACGAAATCTTTCTTTATTATTTAAAGATTTGATAATATTTGTCAAATTATTGAAATTATTGAAATCTTTATGAAATCTTTGTTAATATTTGTATAATTATTGAAATCTTTGCGAAAGTTTTATTTTATTTTTGAAATATTTGTGAATATTTGTAAAATTGTTGAAATCTTTGTAAAATCTTTCAAATTTATACGATATCATTGCGATATATTTTTAATCTTTGTGAAATTTTTGGGAAAACATTTAAATCATTGTGAAATCTTTGTTAATATTTGTGTAATTATCGAAATATTTGCAAAATCTTTGGGAAAAAATTAAAATATTTACGAATATTTTAAGTATTTGTTAAATATTTTTGAAATTATGAAAATCCTTGGTGAAATCTTTGGAAAATGCTTTAAAACTGTTACGAAATATTTCTTATATTTTAGAAATATTTGTTAATATTTATGAAATCATTGAAATATTTTAAACTATCCGAAAACTTTGCGAAATATTTGAAATATTTCTTCTTAAATATTTGATTATATTTGAAAAATTCTGGAAATCTTTGGGAAAGGATTAAAATCTTTGCGAAATATTTGTTAATATTTGCGAAATTTTTTCTAAATATTTGGTTATATTCGTGAAGTATTTACGAAAGTTTTTTTAATTTTTTTGAAATATTTGGTAATATTGGTGAAATTATTGAAATCTTTGTGACATCTTTCAAATTTATTTGAAATCTTTGCGATATATTTCATATCTTTGGCAAATATTTGAAATATTTGTTAATATTTGTAAAGTTATGAAAATCTTTGGTGAAATCTTTGGAAAATCATTAAAACCGTTACGAAATATGTCTTATATTTTCGAAATATTTGGTAAAATTTGTGAAATTATTAAAATGTTTACGAAATATTTTTAATATTTTAAAAATATTCGATATTTGTCAAATTATTGAAATATTTGGGAAATCATTAAAATATTTACGAAATCTTTCTTATATTTTTTTAAATATTTGCTAATATTTGTCAAATTATTGAAATCTTTGTGAACAATAAAAAATCTTTGTGCAATCTTTGAAATCTATAAAATTTGTTCGAAAAATTATTAATATTTTTAAGATATTTGGTAATATATGTGAAATTAATGAAATCTTTGGGAAGTCATTAGAATCTTTTTGAAATCTTTCTTTTATTTTTTAAATATTTGATAATATTTGTCAAATTATTGAAATTATTGAAATGTTTATGAATCCTCTTGAAATAAAATCTTTGAAATCTATCCGAAAACTTTGCGAAATATTTGAAATATTTCTTAAATATTTGGTAACATTGATGAAATTATTGAAATCTTTTCCAAAAATTATCTATATTATTAAAATATTTTGTAATGTTTGTTAAATTATTGAAATCTTTGGTAAATCATTAAAATCCTTACGAAATCTTTCCTCTAATTTTGAAATATTTTATAATATTTATGAAATTATTTAAATCCTTCCGAAATGTTTGCGAAATATTTGTTAATATTTGTGGAATTATTGACAAATTTATAAAATCTTTGCAAAAATGATCTATTTTTTACAAATATTTGGTAACATTTGTGAAATTATTTAAAATCTTTGCGAATTTTTTAATATATTTTTTTTTAATATTTGGTTATATTTGTGAAATTATTAAAATCTTCCTGAAATCTTTTAAATTTATCTGAAAGCTTTGCGAAATATTTGAAATATTTCTTAAATATTTGGTAATATTGGTAAAATTATTAAAATCTTTAGGAAAGAATTAAAATCTTTACGAAATATTTTTAATATTTTAAAAATATTTGGTATTTGTGATATCATTAAAATCTTTGCGAAATATTTTCGAAATATCTATGAAATTATTGAAATCTTTTTCCAAATCTTTGCAAAATATTGGAAATATTTTTTAAATGTTTGTAAATATTTTTAAAATTGCTGAAATCTTTGGCAAATCATTAAAATCTTTACGAAATCTTTCTTCTATTTTTGAAATATTTGCTAATATTTGTCAAATTATTGAAATCGTTGTGAAATCTTTGCAATCTATCAAATTTGTTCGAAAAAGTATTAATATTTTACAAATATTCGGTCATATTTTTGAAATTATTTAAATCTTCCCTAAAATATTTTAAATCTATCCGAAAATTTTGCGAAATATTTCTGAAATATTTGAAATATTTGTTAATATTTGTAAAATTATGAAAAGCTTTGGGAAATCATTAAAATCCTTACGAAATCTTTCTTATATTTTTGAAATATTTCATAATATTTGTGAAATTATTGAAATCCTTTCGAAATCTTTGCGAAATATTCGTAAAATTATTTAAATCTTTGGAAAAACATTAAAATATTTATGAAATATTTGTTAATTTGAGAAATATATACGAAATATTTGAAATTATTAAAATTATTAAAATTATTGAAATATTTATGAAAGCTTTGCAAAATATTAGAACAGTTTTTTTAATATTTGTTAATATTTGCAAAATTATTGAAATAATTGGGAAATCATAAAAATCTTTGAAAAATATTTGAAATTATTGAAATCTTTGCGAATATTTTATTTTTAAATTTAGTATTTTTTAAATATATGGTAATATTTGTGAAACTATGGAAATCTTTGCGAAATCATTCAAATCTAGGCGAAATATTTGGTAATATTTGTTAAATTATTAAAATCTTTCTTTTGTTTTTGAAATATTTGATAATACTTTTGAAATTATCGAAATCCTTCAGAAATCTTTGCAAAATATTTGTGAAATTATTGAAATATATGTGAAATCTTTCAAATTTATTTGAAATCATTGCGTTATATTTAAAATCTTTGTGAAATTTTTGGGAAATCATTTAAATATTTATGAAATCTTTACCAAATATTTAAAACATTTGGTAATATTTGTGTAATTATTGAAATCTTTGGTAAATCATTAAAATCTTTACGAAATCTTTCTTTTATTTTATAAATATTTGATAATATTTATAAAATTACTTAAATCCTTTCAAAATCTTTGCGAAATATTGGTAAATATTTGTGGAATTATTGAAATCTTTATGAAATCTTTGGGAAAAATTAAATAATTAATAATAATAAAAATAATAAATAATATTAATTAATAATTAATGAAATATTTGGTAACATTTGTGAAATTATTTAAATCTTTGGGAAATCATTCAAATCTTTGGAAAATATATTTCAAATATTTGTGAAATTATTGAAATTTTTTAAATCTATCCCAAGTATTTGCGAAATATTTGATAATATTTGTGAAATTATAAAAATCTTTGGAAAATCATTAAAATCGTTACGAAATATATTTCTTATGTTTTCGAAATATTTGCTAGTATTTTTTTGAAATTATTAAAAATTTCCTGAAAATATTTTAAATCTATCCGAAAACTTTTCGAAATATTTCTAATATTTTAAAAATATTTGATATTTGGTAAGATTTGTTAATGAAATTATTAAAATGTTCCTGAAATCTTTAAAAATTATCCTAAATATTTGCAAAACCTTTGAAATCTTGATGGAAAATCGGAGAAATCATTTAAATGTTGGTGCAATGCCCAAAGAAATCGTTCGCCGTGTACTATATGTAAACACTTTAATTTCTGTCAATGATTTTTGCAAGCAAATTACTATTATATTGACCTGCTTCGAAGGGAAAACTGTCCATCATTTGAAGACCGCCGATGACTAGTAAATCGGGTTGAAAGTCTGGCAGGACTCTGTTGAGGTCTTCGAGGGCACTTATCATCGGATTGTTGTTGTCGTTGTGAACAATGTACCTGTTGGCCCTCGCGCTCGTGTAAGGGCCCCACGAGTCGCCACTTTTGTACTCGAGAATTAAATGAATGTCGTCTCGCTTGGCCTCGCCGCCCACAATCCTAATCGCTTCAGGCATCATTTGCTGCAGAGATCGTGTCATTTTTGCAGCCAGGACAACGTCGCATCCTTCCTTGACAAATCGAAGCGCCATCACAGCTGCATTTCCCCCGATTGTCGAGTACGAGGTGGGCGCGGCTCGAGCTTTTGCAACCAGCTCGTCGAACAGGACACTATTTCCCATGAATCGTCTAGAAGGAAAATTTCACCACTTATTTTTCCAACTTTCGAGTCTCGGAACTCAACATTGAAACCAGAATGGCGATTCGGCGAACTATTTTTCCATTTGAATTCGTTTTAAACTTTTAAAATTAAATTTTAAAAGTTTTTTAA
>JAWWLR010000034.1:110494416-110504820 GCA_035041075.1 Acraspis erinacei
ATTAAATGGAAAGTACAATTTTTAACTTTTATAAATTTTAGTCATCAACAAATTAGAAAATTTTAAAAATTATACTATTTTAACCAATTTTAAGCTATAAAAATCAAAACTTGAACGATTCAATTTTTTTTAAGCTAAACCATTTTTACATTGGAAGTTCAATTATTTTTGTTTCAAATTCTTTATATATCCTTGAAAAGCTTCAAAATTTTATGTCACTCTTAAAAATCTACATGTTGTTTAATTTTTTTTTAAACTTTCAATCAATATCAAAAGTTTTTCATAACTTCCAAATATCTTTTAAAATGATTTGAAGTTCCAATTAATTTTTCAAAATAAAAAATCATGTTCAATTTTCCTAGCGATCTAATTCAATTTCAAACAAAATAGTTGATCTTTCAAACTACAAAGACGAATAATCTTAACCAAAAAGACAAAATAGTAGAATTTCAAATTAAAAAAAAAATCAATTTTGAACCAAAAATGCAAAAAATAATTTTTCAGTAAAAAATGGTGAAATTTTTTTGTTCGTTAAAAGTTTTCATAACTTTTAAATTATCTTTTAAACGAAATCTTTCTTATATTTTTGAAATATTTGATAATATGTCTGAAACTATTGAAATCTTTTAAATCTACCCGAAAACTTTGCAAAATATTTGAATTCATTTTTAAATATTTGGTAATATTTGTTAAATTATTGAAATCCTTGTGAAATCTTTGGAAAATAATTTAAATCTTAGCAAAATATTTCTTAATATTTGCGGAATTTTTGAAATTTTGGTGACTTTTTTGGAAAATCATTGAAATATTTATAAAATCTTTGCGGAAAAATTTTTTTACATTTTTTAAATATTTTATAATATTTAATAAATTATTGAAATCTTTGCAAAACCATTAAAATATTTACGAAATTTTGTTAATATTTGGGAAATTATTGAAATCTTTGGGAAGTAATTAGAATTTTTGAAAAATATTTTAAATATTTGAAATACTTTTTTTAAATATTTGGTAATATTTTTGAAACTATTGAAATTTGAATATTTTAATTTTAAATAGTTTATATCTCCTTGAAAAGCTTCAAAATTTATTTTCAGTCTTAAACACCTAAATGTTGTTTCAATTTAAAAAAATTTTAAATCAATATCAAAAGTTTGTCATTACTTCCAAATGTCTTTTTCAATGATTTCGAGTTCCAATTAATTTTTTGAAATAAAAAATCATGTTCAATTTTCCTAGCAATCTAATTAAATTTCTAACAATTTAGTTGAATTTTCAGCCTTCAAAGAGGAATAATCTTAACCAAAAAGACAAAATAGTAGAATTTAAAATTTAAAAGAAATCAATTTTGAACCAAAAATTCAAAAAATAATTTTTCGGTAAAAAATGGTGAAATTTTTTTGTTCATTAAAAGTTTTCATAACTTCTAAATTATCTTTTAAACGAAATCTTTCTTATATTTTTTAAATATTTGATAATTTTTGTAAAATTATTGAAATCCTTCTGAAATCTTTGTGAATTTTTTGGGTAATCTTTGAAATCTTAATAAAATCTTTGCGAAAAAATTGAAATATATTTTTTTTAATATTTGGTAATATTTGTTAAATTATTGAAATCCATGTGAAATCTTTGGAAAATAATTGAAATCTTAGCAAAATATTTCTTAATTTTTGCGGAATTATTGAAATTTTGGTGACTTTTTTTGGAAAATCATTGAAATATTTACAAAATCTCTGCGGAAAATTTGTTTACATTTAAAAAATATTTTAGAATATTTATTAAATTATTGAAATCTTTGGAAACCCATTAAAATATTTACGAAATATTTGTTAATATTTGGGAAATTATTTAAATCTTTAGGAAATCATTAGAATCTTTGAGAAATATTTTAAATATTTATGAAATTATTGAAGTCTTTCTATCCGAAAACTTTGCAAATATTTGAAATCTTTTTTTTAATATTTGGTGATATTTTTTAACTTAATTAATTTTTCAAAATAAAAAATCATTTTTAATTTTCCTAGCAATCTAATATAAAGACGAATAATCTTAAGCAAACAGTCAAATAGTAGAATTTTCAAGTAAAAAAAAATCAATTTTGGACGAAAAATGGAAAAATTAATTTTTCAGTAAAGAATTGTTACAATTTTTTTTTAACTACAAATTTTATTAAGAGGTTTTCATAACTCCTAAATACAAGTTTAATTTTTAATTTAGAAGCGTCTTAACAAATAAATTATTGTTCATTTTTTGATAATTCAAGTGCAATTCAAATTTTTTAATAATTAATTCATATTTACAGTCGATCAAATAAAAAGGTTTTTTTCCCAAAAATTTTCAATTTTAAAGTAAATTTTAAAAAAATATTCCTATTTTCCACTAAAAAATATAAATCTTTTACAAAAAATGCTGCAATAAAAAAAAGGATTTTCAAAAAAAGTTTCGTTTTCAAGCAAAATAATGAATTTTCAAATAAAATTGTAAATATTTAACCGGATTAGTGAATTTTAAACCAAAAAGATTCAATTTTAACTGAAATGATAAATCTTTAACTGGAACACTTGAATTTTTGAGCAAATAGGTTAATTTTTAAACAAGAAGATTAATTTTCTACCAAAAACATGCAATTTTTCAACAAAATACATGAATTTTCTATGAAAGAAAATGAATATTTAACTGAAATAGTTGAATTTTCAAAAAAAAAAAAATATTTTTTTTTTACTAAAAATGATAAATTGTCATCCGAAAACTAAATAATTCGATTTTAAGTTAAAAAAACATGAATTTTTAAAGAAGATTAATTTTCAAACAAAAAATACATGAATTTTTAACGAAAAAATAATAATTTTAAACCGAAAATAAGAGTTTTCAAATAAAAAAATAAATATTTAACTGACATAGTTGAATTTTCACAAAAAAAATTAATATTTACTAAAAAAGATAAATTGTCATCCAAAAATTAAATAATTGGATTTTAAGTTACTAAAATTAATGTTTAATCAAATACATGAATTTTTAACTACAGGTATGGAATTTTTAATAATAATAAGTTAAAATTTCAGTTAAAAAAATCACTTTCAATAAAAAAAAATTTCAAAAAAATAGATTTTCAAACAAGGTGATGAATTTTCATATAAAATTGTAAATATTTAACCGGAATAGTTATAATTTTGAGCCAACAAGATTACATTTTAACTGAAATGATAAATTTTTAACTGGAACAATTGAATTTTTTACGAAAAAAATGGATTTTTAAACAAAAATATTAATTTTGAACAAAATACATAATTGTTTAACGAAATAATTGAATTTTCAATTAAGGAAAACCAAATTTCAACCAAATAGTTGAATTTTTAACAAAAAAAAAGAGATTTTTTAACTAAAAAAGATCAATTTTCAACCAAAAATTAAATAGTTAAATTTTTAGTTAAAAAATTAAATTTTGGTTAGAGATAAATTTTTATCAAGAATTTTATAATATGCAAATGAAGTAGTTACATTTACAATTATAGAAAAAAATTAACCAACAATAATTATTTTCTACCAAGAAATACGAATTTTCAAAAAAGGTAAATTTTCAACCAAAAACTAAATAAATAAAATTTTTAATGCACAAAAATTAACGTCCGCAGTACTTTCGGCAATTTTTTTTAAAAATTCATAATTTTAGTTAAAAAATTAATTTCTTCAGTTAAAAATTCAACAATTTTTGTTGGAAATTCACTTTTTTATTAAAAATTAATATTTGCTATTTGAAATTTTGTTCTATCCTGACTGATAAATTTTTCATGGCTGAAAATACTTCTTTTTTATTGATCTGTTTTTGTCTTAAAATAAAAACATTTTGTGACTGTCATAACAAATATTATTACTTTGTTTGTTTCTTTGGACAATTCATCATTTTTATTTTAAAATTTAACTTTTTGCTTTCAATTTCATCTTTTTTGGTAGAAATTTAATTGAAAAATGTATCTTTTTGTTTGAAAATTAAACTATTTAATTTAAAATTAATTCTATTTTTGGGTGAAAATTAATTTTTTTAAAAAGAATAATCATTTTGCTTTAAAACTAATTTCTTTAGTTGAAAATTCAACTATTTTGTTGATTTTTATTTAAATTCATATTTTCGAGTATGAGAACTCAGCATTTTTAACTGGAAAATTCAACATTTTGGATCAAATTTTTTCTATGTTAATTGTAAAATCTTTCATGGTTGGAAATTCTTTTTTTTTATTGAACTGCGCTGTTTTTGTTTTGAAATTAAAATCTTTTATTTTTGAGATATCAACTATTTTTTGTCGTTGATATTTCACCTTTTTTCGTTAAAAATTGAACCAATTTGTTCAAATTTAATCTTTTTTTTTTTTGTAGAATTTTAATAACGGAATTTGACATAACCTCCAAAAATAAAATATACTTCTAATCCTTCTAATAACTTAATTGAACTTACATAAAAACAATATAAGAATAAGGAATCTGTTTCAGGTATTTTAAAATGGATAAATAAGATAAATTTGTTTAAATAAACTTAGAAATAGGAGAGAAAAGTAACTTACTCGGCAGCAGCACCATGTCGAAAATAGTAGGCGAAACTTTTTTTCAATTCCAGGTCGGTGTTAATTTCGTCGAAATGCTTGGGATTTCCTACACTGAGGGAATACCGGAGCAGGTCTTTGGCGTCGACGAAGACGTCCGTACAGATTCCATAACCTATTGCTACCTTCGGTGTGCCAGTCACCTCATACCTCCTTTCTAACCTTTCTAATCCATGCAAAACAGCCATTAGGCGTTTCTGAAGTCCATTGTCGTAATTTTTATATAAAACGGCGATAATTAGCACAAATATCACTGTTAAAAAAGAACCGAATTTAAGCCCCCTTTTCCCCATTGTGTACGCGGCGACGATATGTCACATATGCAACCTAACCTAAATGCGAACGTGTCACGTCTGTCATGTCATCAATCAAACGAGTCAACGTCAAATCAAATAATTGAACAGTAGAGAAGATTTTTTTAGTTTGGATTTAGGGCCTATAACATTTATTTCTTTTGTGTTCTACAAATATTAACAAAAATATTTATTTTTAATTGAAAATAAGAATTAGATTTTTTATGTTTCGTCCCGTACAGAGTCCAGAACCAGTTCAGGACTGAATCTTTTAATCGAGTTTGAAAAAGGCGGTAAATTCAATTTGATTTAAACTTTAAAAAAAATAATTTTCTATAAAATAGTCGATTTTTGAACCCAGAAGAATGATTTAACAAAATTTTGGAATGTAAAGTAAAAAAACAACTATTTTCTAAAAAAAAAGCTGGATTAAAAAAAAAAACATAAATTCAAGAAAAAAGTTAATTTTTAAACTAAATTAATTAATTTGTAACTAAAATGATTTGTGTTTTGTGTTCTACAAATATTTTTAAAAAATGTATTTATTTTTAATTAAAAATAAGAATTTAATTTTTTTTGTCCCGGACAGAGTCCAGGACTGACTCGTAATTTTAGTTTGAAAAAGGCGGCAAATTCAATTTTATTTAAACTTCTAAAAGCAATATTGTTTTAAAATACATTCGTAAAATTATTTCTGTTAATTTTTAACAAAAAATGTGGGTTTTCAAACAAAATGTCGAATCTAAGACTTAAAAAAACTAATTTTCTATAAAATAGTTGAATTCATAATCCAGAATAAAGATTTGTTAACGAAATTGTAGAATTTAAAAGTAAAAAAAAACATTTTTTACGAAAAAGCTGACATTTTAAAACAAAATAATGTTGCAAGAATTAATTGGCGTCAATAACATTTATTTGTTTCATGTTCTGAAAATATTTGTAAAAAATGTATTTATTTTTAATTAAAAAAAAAAAGAATTTAATTTTTGATGTTTCGTCCCAGACAGAATCCAGAACTGACTCGTAATTTGGGTTTGAAAAAGGCGATAAATTCAATTTTATTTAAACTTTTAAAATATTGTTTTAAAATATGTCATAAAATCAATCAATGATTTTTAATGAATTATTTTTAGGGATGGTTTTCAACCAAATTGTCGAATTTAAAAATAAAAAGAACACACTTTTTGATATAATTGAATTTTTAACCCAGAAGAATGATTTTTTATGAAAACTGTGGAATTTAAAAGTAAAAAAAAAACAGTTTCCTAAAAAAAGTTGAACTTTTAAAACGAAATAATAATTTAAGAAAAAATTAAAATTTTCAACTAAACAAATTAATTTTTAATTAAAATGATGAATTTTTACCAACAAACAAATGATGTTGCAACCATATAGTTTAATTTTCAATATCAAAATTGACAAATTATCAACAAAATACATGATTTTTCAACTAAAAAATATAAATTTTCAACTCAATGTAGAATAGTCGATTTTCAGTTGAAAAAAAAAAATAATTTCACTTAAAAAAGAAACTCAACCAAAAAAAAATCAAATAAGAAATTTAATTATCTATCCAAAAATGTTTATTTTCAACAAAATATATAAATTTTCAACTAGAAAAAAAAAATTAAAAAAAAAATTGAATTTCAAAGACAAACAAATATATTTTTTTACGAGAAAGTTGAATTGAAAAAAAAATAATTCAACAAAATAGTTAAATTTTTAACTAAAATGATTATTCCTCAACCAAAAATAAAATGCTTGAATTTTCAGTAAAAAATATAAATTTGACTTAAAAAAGAAATTCTAAACAAAAAATTCATCAAAATATCTAAATTTCCAATCAAAAACAAACTTTCCACAAGGAAAATAAAGATCTACCCAAAAAGATTAATTTTTAACAACAAAAAAATTTAACTGAAAAAGAAAAGTTTCAATAAAAAATGGAACAGTTATAAGTTTAAAATTGTATTTTTAACAACAAATGTAATTATTTTTCAACATAATAGTTAAATTTTCAACCAAGAAGATTAAATTTATACGAAAAAGATTAAATTTTAACCAAATAGCGATTTTAATTTTTAATTTTACACCAGAAAAATTTGAAAATAAAAAAACAGAAAAGAGGAATTTTCTACAGAACAGGTTAATTTACAAACAGAAAATATTCATTTTCAACTTCAAAGTTTTTTTTAACCACAAAATTTATATTTTTTACCAAAATAGTTGAATTTTAAGACCAAAATGATCATTTTTTAAACAAAATTGTGGAGTTTGAAGCCAAAAACTAATTTTCTACAAAAAAGATAAATTTTTTAAATAAAAAAATGTGAAGGAACAAATAAATTGTTCACTAAACACATTAATTTTTAACACATTAATTTTTCAACCAAAAAAATGAATTTCTGCTCAAACAGTTGATGTTTTTGCCAAAAAGATGAATTTTCTGCAAAAACATACAAATTATCAACAAAATGCATCATTTTTCAAATCAAAAATATAAATTTTCAACCAAATAGTGGAAATTTCATCTAAAAAAGATAAATTTTCAACAAAAAATGGATCAGTGAAAGTTTCAATTGAAAAAAAAAAAACAATTTTCAATCTTGATAAATTTTCAAGCTACAAAAATAATTTTCTACCAGAAAACACGACTTTTCATAAAAGTACGTAAATTTTATAACTAAAAACATGAATTTACAATAAAAAATAGACTAGTTATATTTTTATGCAAAAAATGGATTTTTAACAATAAATAAAATTGATTTTCAACAAAATAATAATATTTTTAAAACAAAAATATGAATTTTTAAGATAAAAGTTAATAATTAAGCAAAAAATTGTAGTTTTTATCAAAATAGTTCAATTTTAAAGCAAGAAAATGATTTTTGAAAGAAAATTGTTGAATTTAAAGGCCAAAAGAAATTTATTTTAACCAAAAAGTCGAATTTTAAGCTAAATGAAATAATTTTTGATTAAAATAATAAATCTTCAATCAAAAAGTCAATGTTTAACTATTTAGTTGAATTTTCAAAAAGATCTAGAATATTTGAATTTTCAGCTAAAAAAAATTGGTTAAAGAATTCAATCAACAAATAAAAACTAATTTTCAACAAAAATAAATTTTAAACAATAGTTAAATTTTCAGTTAGAAAAACAATTTTCAATACAGAAAAAGAAATCTTTAATGCAATAATTAAAAGTTTTTAATCAAAGAAATGAATTTTTAACCAAAAAGAAATTAATTTCCAAAGAAAAAAAATTATTTTTTTCCAAAGTAGTTAAACTTTGATGTACTTTTCGGTATGAAAAATAACTTTTTAAATTTAAAATATCTTCAAATGTTTTTAAACATTTAAAAAAAATTACAACTCAGTTAAAAGAAATGGTAACAATAATTTTTAATTTAGAATAAAAAGACCGCGGCAAATTCAAACTTCTGACAATAATATTGTTTAATAAAATATTTTTTTAAGTTAGGCCACAATTTTTAATTAATTATTATTTGTCATAAATTATATTAATATAATTTATAACTCACTTTTGGACGTGAAAAAAATTTTTCTCAAACATAAAAACTTCGGGAACCTTTTGGAATATTTAAAAATAGTTTAAATAAAAAGACCATAATGTGTTCTGAACAAATTAAAAATTTATTCAATAATAATTACACGACATTTATTAATGAAAGACACACAGGCATTCAAAGAAGAAAATTCTCACTTGCACTCATTCTTTCTATAAATCGGCTTAAAAATTTAGTTTCAGGAAGACCTGCTTCGCAAGGAAAGCCTTTTGTTCTAAATCTAATTTAAAACATAAAACCTATTATTTAAGAGTAGAAAATTATCTTAAATACTCATCGCAGAAAGATAATCATAGTTCAACAGTCTTCTTTTCAATATATGACACCTATTTTATAAGATTTTATGGTATTTACCTGTCAAGAAATCACTTTAGAAAAGTTTTAAATAAAATATATTTTGCGATAATTACCATAAAATCATTTTAATTCGGAATTTTTATTTAAAAAGTCTTCGATCTATATATCCTATTATAAATCATATTATTTATAGGCCTTGAGCTCTTCAAAAAAGAACAAAATATTTTTTCAGCAAAACTTTAAATCTCAACATAATATTACAACTTATTAGGGTGGTACAAAAAAGTTTTTTTCAAATAACTCTCCTAAAAATGGTTCCTTTTAGTGTCAAAATATTTATAAATTTGTTTATATAATCCTTTTTTCATTTTAATTGCCGCTAATGGATTATTTTTTGGATTACATTCGTGACTTTTTTTTAAGAAAATTTTTAGAAAAAAGAAACCTTTTTTGGACCACCTTACTCAATATATTTATAAAATATTTCGAAATATTTATACCTTGTATTTTATATGTCAAGTAGAATACTAATTTATTAATACATCACGTGAAAAATCACTTGGAAAAAATCTACAGCTCAGAAATTATAGAAGAAAAGCAAATTTCTTCTAATTAAAAAGCAGTAAAAAATTTTAAAACCCCAATAAATTTCGGGCCTTTTACGAAAAAGGAATAAAATTGATTTGTTTTAGGTCTAAAAATTAATTTTCATCGTTTTTAATTTAAAAAATAGAAATTAAACGAAAAAAAATTCTTTCGCCGCTAGAAAATATTTATTATTTACTAAAGAGTAAGCCCTAAATTTTCTGAAATGAAAGTTAATGTGGACGCCCGAAAAATCTCGAAAAATAAAATATTCGAAATGAAAAAATTCCCAAATTGTTAAATTACCAAAAAATAAAAATCGCGAATGAATTTGAAAATTTGCGAATAATAAGATTACCGACAGAAAATGAGGGAATTATAAAATATCCTACGCTGTAAAATTCCCGAATTGCAACAATTGAAAAAATTATTTTACAATCCATATTATTTATTTATTTATTAAAAATACAATTATAAAATATCATGATCAAAGAATTTTTTTAAATCTTCAATGTATATTTTATAATTTTAAATTATTAATTTCTTAAAATTTTTAATTTTCTAGTATCAGAAATTTTGAAGTATCAGATATTTTATAATTCCGCAATTTGATGTCGGAAATATTATTATTCCGGAATTTTCAAATTCAATAATAATATAAACTCTCGAAAAATTTACTATCCGTGAATTTTCAAATTTTCTATAACTATGAATTGTTGAGGAATTTGATTATTCCATTACTATAATGAATAAATTCAAAATATTCATACTGGATGAACATTAGTTGTAATGTTGGACTTATTCCTCAATAAATAAAAAAATAATTTCTAGGGTTGAAATAATTTTTTTAGCCTTAAATTTATATTTTTCAAATTTTAAATTAGGAAAATTAATTTTCAGATCCAAAAAGGTCTAGCGGAACCTCTAAACTATTAAAAAAAATTATGGCATTATTTTTTCACCAAAAAGAAGAAATTAAGAGGGAGGCGTTTACAAAATTCAAAAAAACATTTTCTTTCTATTTTATATAGCGAAAAAAACGATCACTTTT